>JAVHNF010005526.1:35136-49943 GCA_034783455.1 Micropsitta finschii | reverse complement strand
TAGTCTGTATATTCCCAACATTATCAGCAGCACTAAATCACTGTGACTAATACTGCAGCTATAGCTGAGGCTGTAATTATTTCAGAGTCAGAAAGCCATAATCTATCCACTCTGAAAGCAAAATTATTTAGCATATGTAAGTATACAGAATAAAAATGCTGCTGATATATCCTAGTCTTTCAAGTTAATGGATCACTTCAATCCAAATGCAGATTTTTCTTTTGGTATGCCTTTTGTCATGTTTATGTACATTAAAATGTACAAGCTGATAAATGAAACAACCATCACTTAAATACCACATACCAGGTAAACTCAACTGGATGTGAAGCTCCGTACAATAAGGTACAAAAGAGGTGTATATTACTACCCTGGACATCTCCAAAATCCTATCTATTCAGGAGAGCCAGGTTTACACTATATAAAGAGAAACTACAGACATTTCTTGCTAGAAGTACCTGCTTTTCAATGTTCTACATTTAAGGTAGATGGCCAAGATTGAACTTTACCAAGCTCAGGCCCCTTTACTAGATTTCAAAGAGGTACTGAAAACTTTTCCTGATTTTCTCACACTTTCATTCAGCAATATTTAGTGCACAATTGAGTTCTAGCTATGTCTCCTCTTTTGCATGGGGTCTTTTCATGGCACAACAAAGGACAGGTTGTTTTTCAACAATAGAAGTAGGAAAGAAACCAGGAAAAAATTGTATATGCAAGCATCATCCTTAAAGCAATTATCTCTGGTTTTGTAATTAACTACATTTCAACCTGATGATATCTAATTAATCAGAAATTTCAACTGAGTGGTCAGGAAATTTCTCAGAGCACAAAACATACAACCTTTGAATAGACATAAACAGTGTGAAAAGCACTCATTTGAAATCAGGAGATGCTCAAAAACTACCGCAAATCTCACAGTGGGGACAGCACCCTGGCTAAAGCAGGGCAGCATGACAGCTGAACAGCTATTGGCCATTTCATCCCTAGAAAATAACACTTGTTTGAGAAATGATGGTACATCTTTCTGATGTAGTATGAAGGCACTGACCAAGGAACCCACAACTTGTTAGAAGAGACACAGCCTGCATCCTCTGCACCACATGAGAAGGGCAACGCAACCATCAGGGATGGGGAGGGCAGGGCTGGGAGCTGATGGCTATGCTGACAATGCCACTTGTTTGGTAGCTCTGAGAAGACAACACAGAGAGTAGTGAAAGGCTTGGCATTTCAAAAGCAAGTGAAAAAGACCTTTTGAAGTACCCCTGGAGGCCAAGCAAGAAGATGGGATTTTTTATACAAGTGGCTGGTTCTCCTGCACGGGCTCTGACAAAGATTAGTTTTGGCTTTGATATTAATACACAGATGAGAAACAACCAATATATCTTCACATGTTGAATAATCCAAGCAAATAAAACCACATTGTTCAAGTAATAATGTCTACAGTGGTGTTTAGAGGCTTATGCTGGTACAGTGACTTCTTCCTCTGGTGATTCTGGTGTTTCATTCCAAGCAAAAGAGCAAGATTTTTTTACAAAGAGCTAATATACTCTTAAACACACTAGGTAAACTGAGTTCACTAAACTAAGCAAACAGTTTTGCCTCTGACTTCAATTATACTTTCACGCATCTTCCCTTGCACTGTAATAGGGATGTTTCTTACCTTCTATGTAGATAAAATCTTGTCAAAATGCCCTGTGTCAACATGAAAGGAAAGTAGAAGTGCTGTTAAAATTTACACTAAAATATAACACAGTTTCACTTCCACATTTGTCCAAAAATGTAAAGCATTTAACCTTTAAAATAAACCCTCTTAATTAGAAATGTGAACCAGAAACAGAACACTCACTGGGAGTATTCACAGAGGGTTTTCTTGATCAAGAATATTTTTTTACACATCGTGTCCACATTGTATAAATTTTTAAATGGAATTACAGTATTTCAGGTACAACATTGCAAAGTCTAAGTCATACCATCAAAATAACTTAAGAATTTAAGGGCTGGATCCTTAAAATTACTCAAGTACAAACCTCTTTTGGAGTTGATCTGTTTAATTCAATGGGAATTAAAGCTCTGACTCATTAGTAGATATAGATGAGCTTAAGAAAGCTTAGAAGAATTTTCAGTCCCAACAATCTGCCCATTTTAGATGTCTCTCTCCCTCTTTTACAGGACCAGCTTATTTCCTGGTAAAGAAGATGCTGTATCACTCTGGTATATTAGCATAAACTGGTATCAACTTTTGTCTTTCCTAATGCATCCAACTATGATTTAAGCAGATCTGCAACTGTTTTATGATTAGCTGAGGAATCCTAGCAGGAGCAGAAATCTTTGAAGAAGAACAGAGTGAAAAACTTGGGGCCAGAATTACTGCAGCAGACTTAGTATGAGCTGTCCCTGTTTGCAAGCCATAATCTTTGAGCACTCAAATAGGAACCTGAGTTTAACTGCAATTAACAGACTCTCCCTAGTATCTATGTCTTTTTTGTTAAAGATGAGAATTAAACCAGCTGAAAACAAAAGATTATCTGTATCTTGTTGGCAAACACAGACATGACCTGTACTTCTAATTCACCGCTTTTCGTTTTACAGCAGGTCATTATTCTCATTAATTGCTAAGCTGCTGGCAGATTCCTTGACATTTTGGATAAAACATCAATCTGGATTTAATAAAGAGCTCCAGAGGAAAGAAGTTATAATTCTTCTGCTTTAAAGTCTGCCAAATCAACAGCATTGTGCAGACTGACATCATGGTAGGCAGTAGCTTGATACAGCAGTGCATTTTTTAATCAGGGTGACATAATACAGCTATTGTCGGGCATGACATGTAATTACAGCATGGCCAAGTTCAAGGTGGGCAAGGTAAGCAGGAAGAAGTGAGAGGGTTTCCACAGGTATGTTTTCATCTGTGGACACAGAAGTTCTTTTGTTGGGTTTACATGTACATCTCGAAGGACTATCTACAATAGAAGGAGATGCAGGTTCAGGGAGTTCTAGCTTTCCAATTCATTGTCATTCAGAACAACTAAGAAATTTGACTAGCATCACATCTGAACATACAGTTTTTTAACTTTATGTTGTCCAATAATTGTAGTTTTCTTTCTTTTCTCTCTCTCTCATTCTCCAACACAAGAGCACTATTCCTACTTCCACATTAACACAAACTTCACACTGCTAAGTAAATTACATATTTAGCTTCAGGCGTATCTGACTGAATCCATTTTATTTTCCTTGCTCACTCCCAATTCAGGCAGTGCAGAAAACATGCTCCTTTTTGTAGCTTGGAGCACAAGAGCTCACTCACCATCTCCTGTTCCTTTGCTTTGCTGGCCCTGACAGAGCAGGTACCCACCTCCAGCAGTGCCCATTGGGAATAGCTTCTGACATGAGAGCAGAGTAAGGGGCTCAGACACATGCCTCCAGCTCTGAAATAAGACATACTAACTGGTGTCTTGTAGACTAAGCACAATCAGCTCTTTCAAGAAGGTAATTTATCTTGGAGAAATGAAAGCAAACCTTGTTTACTCTACAACACACATCCCATGGCAGAAACATCAGACAGCAGACACTCAGGCTCAACTGAAAACAAACCTGGCAGAAAGATGAAAGAAACTATGACAACCTGCTCTATGCTGGGCTTTGAGCAGGGAAAGTTGGCATAAGGGCTGTGCTGCTTTTGCAGCTGACTGGAGTATGCTGATCACCCAGAATAAAGCCCAACAAGAGTAAATTGAAAGACTGATTTCAAAAAGCACTAGGTCAAACCTCTGCAATCTTGCTTAGAAGGCAAGTTCATCCACAATACCTGAAAGAGCATAAATGAGACATACACCATCCACCTGCAGTACGAATTGAGCTTGTGGAGACAGGATTTCAACACAGCATAATGAACTCTCAGAAAACTAAGTATGCGCAAGGAGGAGGAAAAGGAAAACTCTGAAAACTGCTTCCAAGATAATGTGTTCCCACCATGACCCCTCAGAAAGTGACCTTTTGCTGAACCAAGTAACTGGATTCCACCAGAAGTATCATCAATCACACGTTGCTGTAAGAAATTGACTATTTCTAGAAAATGAGATTTAAAATTCAACACAGTAGAACTATAGACTCTAAAGCCAAATGACATTCACACTGGGGTATATTGAATATTTTAAAATTTGGGAACTGAAAAGGGTTTTGTGGAAATGTCCTCTAAAATTGCACATTTGAAGGTAGCAGCAAGATGCACTAGAAGTAGTAAGGCATGAAATTGCCTCATAAAGGAAATCACTTTTATAAAACATGACAATAAACATCCCAATGAATTTACAGGCAATGATCAGTATCTGACACTTGTGCTGAGTCCTTGAATAACGAACTTGTCTCCAGCCTGTGAAACCAAGAAGGAAGACAATCTGTGTTATCCTAGTTTGTTGTGTCTTGGTACATGCAGAGATGAAGCATGTGCCGTTTTGGGATATATCTGAACTGACAAAGGAGGTCCCTTCTTTGGAGAAAGGCTCGCTTTGGCTGTGTGATACCTTCAACAGCTAAGCTACTGCCTGAGCCCTCAATCACGTCTCTTTCTTACCTGTCTAAAAAGCTTCCTGCTGAATGTGGCCCCCTACTTACTGAGTAGGCCACTCACCCCTCAACTGCTTGAAACGGGACAATTGCTGTTAAATAAAATGGGGATTTAACGTGTTAAATTTAATGTGTGCAAAGGTTTTCAGGATCAAGTCTAGGAACACCTGCGCTACTGAGACAGGTGAGATAGAACTCAATTCACTGTCAAGAGCTAATAAGTAGATCAGGTGAGAGCAAATAACAAGTTACACACAGTTATGGCTGGAAAAATTATTCTCCATGTACAGGTTAGAATAAAAGCTTGATTTGATTTCATTTGGGCCAGTGGAATTTTAATGTCTGGAAGTACAGCTAAATAATGCTGATTAGCCATATATACAAGCACTCTACACCTGCAAAAAGCTCTTCAATAGCTGGATACAGTGAGTTATTCTACACAATATTCTTGTGTTGTATGCATTAGCCTCATTTTTTAGGAATAGAAATTGAGGTCTTTAGATGAGACACCCTAAATTACAGACAATTATCCTATTTGCAGATGGCTTACCAACAGGCATGTGATGAGTCAAGGACAAAATTCAGCTGCAAGTCTTCGAATCTGTGACTTGGGTTCTTGTCTGGTGAAAAAATCCCTTCCCTATTTCTGCTAGAAAAGGCAGAAATAAATAGGCAAATACATTTAGCTGATTTGCAAAAGGCTGAAGATTTAGCTCAAATCTGCAAAGTAGTTTTTTGCAAATAGTGTACTTGTAAGGTTCCTCATTCATATGTCAAAACTCGCTATGTCAAAAACCCCTAAACAAAGGGTTTTCCTTTACCTGAACTGCCCCAGAAAAGGCAAATACACATGCAAATTTATGGGGAGCTGAAAGATTATCTCAACTGGTCCTATCTGATCCTCTCCTCATCAGCAGCCAAATGGCTGCCACCAGGGATCCCAGAGCAGCTAAACTTGACTTCAGCCTCTTCTAGGTCTTCTCCTCAGGGATCTCAAACCTACTCACCCTCTCCAGCTACTTTTGTGCCACATGCCTGGGGGCTGCTGGTATAAGAGGAAGACTTGCACCTGAGCTTCCCACTGTCACCTGCAAAAGAAGTATCTAAGGAGTACCTAAAACATTGGTCTGGCTTAGATCACCATGGCACACTTAGACATAAGTTATTCTAGTCATAAGTGGAATCTGCATTGTTAAAATGTCTGTTCTGACCAGCTTACCAATTGCCTGGATTCTTTAAATTAGGTGTGGGGACAGAGAAGCACAGTGTCCCTCACACGAACATAGTATCCCAGCCTTTCCCAAGGTTTTCATTTGACAAACACCACAGATGAGCATTTGCCATTCTAGCAAAATAACCAGCATCAGGGAGGGCTGGCTTGCACCCTACAGGAACAAATCAACTACACAAGGAGAAATGGCTAATTATTATTATCTTTATTCTTTTTCCAAGGAAAAAACCCAGTTACACCAATGGCATTTGCTACAGCTAATTTTCAGTGAAAATCAAGCAACACAAATTTTGCTAATTTAAGCTCAGAAAAGCCCTGACTTACACCAAGTGCACCTGGGAATACAGAACGCTAGTTCATTTAAGACAGCTTGACATACCTAAAAATAATCCAATGAAGAATATTTCTGGGATCCTCAATACTTCAGCAAAAGTTAGGTCCTATTCTTCTTACCAGCCTTGGTGGCCAGGAGCTAAGTTGGACTAAGGTATAAGAACAGAGATAACTTTGCCAGCCACTTTCAAAACAATCCATGTGAGTTATAACATAAAAAATAAAGTTACCTGTAGCAGATCTGGTGTGGGCTTCCTGCTTTTACATAAGGATCACAGAATCACGGAATTGTTCGGGCTGAAAGGGACCTACAAGATCATCCAGTTCCAACTCCCCTGGCATGGGCAGGGACACCTTCCACGGGCAGGGACACCTTCTACTAGACTAGGTTGCTTAAAGCCCCATCCAACCTGGCCCTAAATGCTGTCTTTGTGCTTAGGACAGATTGTAAACATACATGATTGGAAGATACCTAAGTTTTTGAGAAAAAGGTGTTTTCCTTTGGCCTGATAGATCTCCCATTGTTTTGCCCAGTTCTCCCAGTTCCCTCTAAATTTCTTTAGTCTTCTGAAATCAGACTATCTTCTTTAAGGATTCCTATCTGAGTTCAGTAAGAAGTACAGACAATTCACCACAAAAAGTCATCTGGGCACATACTAAATATACCAATTCATTGAAATATGATACTAATTCATCTAAATATGATACCAATTCAGCACAGGTCCAGATCTTCTCAGTTCCTTGGTAAAGCGCTCATTGTTCTATCCCTCAAGTAGCTTTAAAAACAAAACAACAAACCAGCAATTTCTTGCACACCTGAGCAAACACATCCAACAGGACAGAAGCAGGAGAAGACAATGACCTACCTCTTCCTCTCAAGCCCTCTTTGCTTGCTGAGTGTGGTTTGTGCCTCCTCTCCTTGACAAGCTTCCCTCTAGCCAACCCACTTCCATAAGCACCTCACAGTAGCTGACTGTTAGCACACAGAGTGACGATGGAGAGTTGTAGGAAGACCACATACATAGTGCATAATGAGAGAGCTGATATGAAGCGAAAGTGTCCCCGGGGTGGGGAAATCAAACATATAGTGTATAGTATAGTCAGCACATCTTGCTCTAAATGCTCATTTCTCAACTTCCCCCAGTTCCAGAACACAACCTGTGGACTCTACACACCTAGATGGACCAAAGAGCATGTGTACATCTTAACCAAACTGCCTAAACTACCACATACTCAATTGTTGGTGTTTTGTTTTTTAATACACATCACCCAAGTCTTAGCTTGGCTGATGGAAAAGAGTATATTTGAGTACTGCATGCAAAGCTGACGCTTTTTGCTGGTATACATCAAAAAAAGGAAGTGAGACTGTAATACAAATACTGAAAGGAAATGGTTTTATCGCACACATGCTCTTTTGGCCACTGCCTTCACATTTCCCACTGAGTGGGAGCACACTGCACAGCAATAGACTACAGAGAAAAGATTCAGCAGTGAATCAGGCTAAATAACTTAGAAGGTAAGATCGTACGGATCCTTAAGGACTGGATATAGACTGTAGTTTATCACCAAAGGCTGTAGCAGAGTTCTCACACATAATTACACTGCTGCGTTTCTAACAAAAGCCATTCCTCATCCTAATGACTTTTCAGCAGAACACAAGCAGCTTCTGAAATGTGTGTCGTTCAGATGGTGCACAGCTCTTCCTTGGGATAAAATAATCAGGTTTTTTAAAATTAGGGAAGTGCATTCACAACTTATTTAAATTGTATTAGGAAATATCAATATCAAATGTGATGCAAACATGGAAATTCAGAAAAAATAACAACTTTCTACAGTATTTCTGTGAAATACAAGAGTAGTTTCTCCCTTGACATTTTCTTCAGTCATTTTCCTATTTGGCCATTGTGTATGAGTTATACAAAGTTAACGACACTACCATCTTTTTAATTCCTTATTGGAGGCAGCTATAAAATCTTGAGGGGGTCAGAATGTGCAACTGCAAACTATTATTGCTAATTTTAGGATTACTCTTGTGCCCTTGTCGCTTAGACTGCAGTCACTTTGAAAAGCTGTTGAAAACCAGCTCTGAATGCCATCAGGAGCTGTCTTGTAGACACTGTTTTCCTAACATTTGCACAGTTCTCTATTAAGAGCAAGTAAATCCCTATGCTCACTAGCAGAGAGGAAAATCAAATATTTACTTTCTTCTCTTTTCTTAAAGGGTAGGTAAACACGGCAGCATGCTCACAGACAAAGGTTAGGTCAGATCATGACCTTTCCTACAAGAGTGAGAGTTCTCATGGCACATAACTCAGAAGTATGTGAAGATGAGCTGTCTCCACAGTACAGCTGCACATGAGCCAAGTAATCAGTTTTTTGTCAGGGATTTGGAAAATTGAGAAGTAGGCAGTTTCCCCAAATTCCCATACATACACAGCTAGCCAATATAGAGGATATGGGCAAGTGGCTGGGATCCCACACAACCCCTGTGAGGAGACAATGCTCCTTGTGTGGGTCTCCTTAGTATCATTTACTTGTCAGTCACTCCTGACTTGCGTCTTCCAGAGTTCTTGGGTCAGAAGGCCTCGATCCCTTGACAAACTTTGATCCCTTGGTATCACTGGGAGAGGAGTGCCAGGCCTCATGCAGGCTTGCATGGAGAATTTAAGGAGGGCTCTAATGTCCTGCCACAGTCCTGGCACCCCTCATGATTTTATCCATTTAGAGTTTCTCAAAACTCCCAGTCCCAGAATGATAAAATCAAGCGAGAGTCTAAGCTTTCATAATTTTTAATAGTGTAAATTTGTGATTACAAAGAAAAGCTAAAAATCTGTCTGGGTGTCACCAGGTGTCTCATAAAACAGCTGGCAAAGAGAAAAAATCACTGGTTTTAATCTCATTACTTTGGAAGGTCTGACTCACAACTGCTATGTACTAAAGCTGGCAGAGGCGATGTAATATATCTAAATGCTGCCACAAAGAAGTTGAACATCCTGCCTCCAAACTTTGATGTAGCTAAAAACTAATGAATACTTTTGATTGTTTGGCAGAAACAACTCATTCAAGTCACAAAGCTCAGCTAAGCCAGGAACCGGAATCTATCTGCAGCAGCCCAAATATTCCATTGCCTTGGCACTTGCTGAAAATGAACAACAAAACAAAGCTCCTTGCTTGTTTTCATATTTTCTGACTCTGAATCTCTGACAAATATATCACTGAAGCTGATGAAAACTGAGCAACTGGCAAGGAGAAGCCCTAAGAGGCAATCAGCCCCAGACTTTATTGCAACTGCTTGTATGGTTCCTTAGCACTCCTTTGCCTACAGCAATTGGGTAGTAACAACTTGCACGAAAATGTACTTCGAAAATTCATTAGTAACAGTCCAAGTTAATTGTGGTATTAGTGCAGCTCAATGTTAAGCTTATAATTAAAAGATGCCAAATCTAACTAGGTCTTTCAAATACCTTTAAATAATACCTATGTGTTTGGCTTATGTATTATTAGAGGCGCATTGGTTTGGTTTTGTTGCTCTTCTGTCACTATACAAACTGCCTCATTTAAGGCCATTTAAATGGTAATAGCTTGCTTTAGTAACACCAAAATAGACAGTAGAAACCACCTTTATCAAAGATGGAAATGGTTTCTTGCATATTTAGGGGAATAAAGATTATTTAAGACACTGTAAGCCACAGTACTATTACGAAATAATTCTAAAGGAATTAATCCACAAGATGTACCTGTCTGTGAAATAGCATCCACCTCTCCTAGTTGGTCTGAGGGAGCTGGGAGAAAGGGGGGCACAGAGTGTGCCCCACTTCATTTAACCTTTCACTGAGTACTCTGAATTTCTAATGAGTGTCCACTTCACAAATACGCTGCTTCAACCAGTGATACTCAACCTTTCTAACCAAACTGAAACTCTGACAGATGCACATACTTCTGTTTCCAGAGTAATGCCTCCATGACAGCGCTGAGAAACTGATAAAATTTCTGATATACTTATCAGTTGATGATATTGATTAAAAAAATATAGGAAATATGAATATTCTATCAAGAAAAAGCTGGTTTCAACTTGCTGTAAAGAGGACACTAGACTGGCATGAAAGACTGGATCAGTATATTAACAGTTTATTTACAGAAAAAGAATGCAGATTCAGTTGACCTGGCAAAAGTCACAACTCAGCCAGAAGTCACTGAAAAGTTTTGATTGAAACTGGTAAAGAAGTCTGGCATTTGTAAAGCAGTTAGTTTGATTGCTGTAAAGCAGATAGTTCAATTGCTCTACAAAGCAATTTAATTAAATATTTATGTCTAGAAGTGTTCAACCTTGCAGCTCAATTCAGAAGTAACTTACATGTCTTCCACAAAACCAATGAGGAGGCAGTGGTATCACATCCCTTTATGGGCAAGTAGTCAGTTAGCCTCCTAAAAGGATTAAAAAAAAATCCAAAATTCCAGAAACCTAAAAAAAAGTGGGAAGGCACTAAAGAGATGCAGAACTGCCCTTGGGGACCAGCTAGCTAAACAGTCCTTGACAGATGTTTATTGACAGAGATAAATGCATTCATTTCTCCTCCCCTCCCAAACTGAGGAAAGCCCTTGAACAGTGAAGGACTGCAGATAATGGCTTTGGTCAGAAATGTGTGTGTGAGTGGCACCTCAGCGTGAGTAAGCCTGGAGAGACGACTTTCAGCAGAAGAAATCTTAAGCATGGCTGAACAAGTTCAGCAGGAGGTGACTGAAGCAGCTTCCAAAACAGGCTTTGATGAGTTACTTGCTGTCCAAAGTGTTTGGGGATGTGAGCCAGGACACTGCCTTGGGTTACTGACTGACTCTTTTGTCATTCAAGGAAGTGGGATTTTGATGCAATTCTGTTTATTTACAAGAATATACAAAACCACCCTATTCCATTGCTTTCGTGGCTTTTCTCCTAGCTGGACTAGCCAAAGTGCACAGCCTCTACTGTGTGGCCAGGCTCACCTCTTGTAGAGGTGCCTCCTGCATCAGTGCATGTTTCAACACCTTGCTGACTCTTGTTGACACCTGTGTAAACAGAGACCTGAGGGATGGAGAAAATGAAGCTCACGGCCTTTACATTTAGCTGTCGAATGCTCTGGGTGAGACCAAGCACTCTGAAATCCTGTTAGGTTCACTTGAGTGATGTGGAATGTCAATGCTGTGCTGTGAACACCTGACTCACAGGTAGCTAGTAATGCACTGAGGAGTAGCGAACATGGGCTGGCAAGCAGTGGTCACTAGAGGTTGGATTTCCCATAGAGTAATAGGCAGCAAAGGTATTTCCACTCAGCCTGAGACACATTCTGCTGTCAGCAGATAGAATTATATTCCAAGAATATAAAGATCACAAGAATTTTCCTCCTGCACAATTTGGTATTTGGTTTTCTTGCTATGCAAGGTTAATTTCCAAATCTGTTTACTCCTAGCTTTTCTGCAGGGTTTCTTTCTGTCCTAAAGACACTTCCCTTCCCTTCACAGACATCTCTCAGACATTCTGCATCTGTTGTGGTTCCCTGGGGATCAGCTGCCAAATAAAGTCTGCCCAGATGGTCAAGACCTAACCTGTGGGGTTAGGAAATGGCTTCAGACAGGGGAATATGCAGGACTTGTGGACCCAAACAATTCTGTATGAGCAGAATCCAGGAACAATAGCTCAGCTTACAGGTAGAAAATTTCGAAGTAATGTTAGGAAGTACATCTTCAAAATTGGAGGAGGGAAGGGGAACAGAGAAGGTTAAGAAGGTCATTTATGTGGAGACAAGTTATGAAGCATACTCTATGCTGCATATTATACTTTCCTCTGATGCATTCAGCTGTGATCATAAGTAGAGTTGGTGAACTACCAGTGTGATCCAAATCAGTAACTCCTATGTGCCCTCAAGCAGTCTGCTTCTTTCATAAGTAAAAGTAATGAAACAGGAAAAAAACACCCAAGCCAACCAAACCCCAGAAATATGTGCAGACAGCAACACCGTGATTTATTGACACGCTGTATGTAATTCAGCTCTTTTAAAACAGATCAACCAGCCTGACAAATCATCATCTTGTCACCTCTTACAAGAATGTTGACCTGGCAAAGTATGAAGCAAAAACTTTTCTGCTTACTGGAAAGCTCACATAACCACCAGACAGAGCCACAACACCGCCTTTGATTCTGTCACGGTAAGGACTCTGCGAAAATGAAATTAGGGAAGAATTAAGCATTTTAAGATACTTGTTCAGCATAAGTGAAGACATATTCATGTAAAGAAGTTTCATATAGTTAAAAATTAATAAATGCTCCAAGTCCAATATATTGCAAAAGCAGTTTTGCTACTGCCAAGTTAAGCTAAGATAAAGGATGTTAACTCTGTTTCAGTACAGAAAGTCTTGCTACCTCCTATCACGTCACTGTGTCCAGTCAAAACAAACCTCTTGAAAGTAACAAGTGTTAATAAGGCATTTTCTAATCTAGCAATGAACATGTTATTGAAGCCAGAAGATGTAAGGCTGCAAGAATGATGAGCTAAACACCTGCTGGGTCCCTGCTAAACACCATAGCTGGGCTCCACCACAGATTGTCCTGCTGCACTGTGAGCAAAGGATCCAGTAGATCCAGAAGCTTTCCTTGCTTGAAAAATGAACTCAATAAGCTTGAGCACATTTACATTTCACCTATGGCAGTATGGCCTGAAATAGGATTTCACTGTCACCATGCAGATCCCAGTCCACTTAGTATTCTATATCAGTAAATTTTATATTAGTATTTTAAAAACCTAATGAAGTCAAGAGCCTTCAGTAAGAAAACAAAACCTTGTATAATGTTATTGAAGCAAGATGCTCTGTTTAGTGTTGCACATTGGTTAGTCCTTAGTGGAGCAACTATGAAGCAACTTGGGATATAAATCACTGCAAATATCTCTAATGCGGAACAACGAATGGTAGCAAACGAATACAAATAAAATAAGCATCATAAATAAGCATCATAAATCATAAATCAGCATCAAGCATCATAAATCAGCACATGCTTATTCTTTGCCATATCTGGGAATCTAACTGAGGCCCTCAGTGACCCATGGGTGGAACCACTGCCTCCAGGTAAAGGGGGCAGCCATATTCAGGATATTTTTCCCAAGTCTTTTATACCTGTGCTGAGAATGAGCCTGCTCACTCTATTTTCCAGTCTTGACATGACTCTGAAAAACTTGCTCAGCTGCATATTAGCCATAAGCAATAGGAAGAAGGTATGTGCGACACACCCTTTAATGAAGAAATAAAAAAGATGTGAAACCCATTCAGAAAGAACTCATAAGCACATATATCATAAAACACCATAAGGGAAGGAAAACAATTTTCCATTTCCCTCCTCAGGATGTCTTCACAGATTAGTAGAGTGGCTGCTTGTAAGAGTCCCATCCATTTCTCATGCTCCATGGGAACATCAATAACCCCTCAGAAGGGACTGTGTGAAAGGCAGATATATGCACTAGAAACAACATATGGGTAATTGATCTCTGTGCATCATTAGGAAAAGAGAGTATGAGTCAATGCAACTAGCAATACAACTGTATCACAACATGGCAGCTAGACAGATGGACTCCTAGGGAGGAAATTAGAAGCAGCTGTAGTTGTTTCCCTGCACCATATTAATCCTCAAGCTGTATTTTGTCACAGAACAAAGTGACAAACTGGGCACTGCTGATTGGCAGTGCCCATTATTCAGTTCTGGAGCCTGCAGCACCCCAATAGCAGTCAGCAGCCTTCCATTTTCTAGGACACTCCGGGAGATTCTTGCTGTCCCCATATACAGCACCTGCCTGTGGGTTTCCAATGGCCAAGAAAGACAGGAGCTCAAAATAGAAGATCTGGCATAAAATTACTTTGACTTCTCAAGACACAGATGAAGCAGGAATGGTGCAGGAGGGGTGTCTGCCCAATGCACCTTCTAGCATAAGGGGAAACAGAAAAAAAGAGAGGCTGGGTGAATCAAGTGTGTGGCAGCCTCCTAAGAAGAAAACCCATCAACCCCAGGAAGCCAGGAGCTGCAGCAGAGGATGCAGAGCAGCAAGAGGAAGGAGGGGATGCACATGTGGTGCCTGTGATGTCCTCCTAGTCTTCCTGCCCTCCCAAACATACACTAAAGGAGGTGAAGGAAAGGCACTAATGGAAGGCCCTACCCAGCTGCAATTCAATCTGGGGGGTGATGTAGCATGAGATACAGGAACCCTCTGATGGCTGATTGGGGTACACAACATCTTCCAGAAGTTTGGAAAGAAGGTGCTAGATTCAGCTCACGTACAACAAGCAGGTTGTGCAGTGGAGCAAAATAAGGAGTTACATTCATCACCGGGGAAGCTCATAGAGGCCTAGAAATTTCACATGTGTGTATTTAGAAATCAAAAGCTAAAAAGAGTTGATGATCTTATTAATCTGAACATTACTTCCTGGAAAGGTTAATAAAGACGTATTTCTTTCCCTAAAGAGAAGGGATATTTTCAGAACTAAAAGATTCATATTAAACAGCCCCATGACTTTCACTCAGTAACCAAATTTTTTAGGAGGGTTTCTCTTCTGCTTTTCTGTGGAGGACAGATGGCTCAGTAGTCAGAGAGAGGAGAACTGACCTGAGAAATAGCTCTGTTCTGTTAGCTGCAGTCCCCTACTGAAGTGAGGCAGCTTTTCATTCCAG
>JAVHNF010005524.1:25201-38663 GCA_034783455.1 Micropsitta finschii | reverse complement strand
AAGGCCAGGTTGGACAGAGCCTTGGGTGGAATGGTTTAGTGTGAGGTGTCCCTGCCCATGGCAGGGGGGCTGGAACTTGATGATCTTAAGGTCCTTTCCAACCCTAACTATTCTATGATTCTAAATAGAAAAATTTGCAAAGCATGGAGAAAGCCAGGCCTGGAAGACATGTTCAAGGACATACAGATACAAGCAAAGCCCAAGATGACCTCAGTAATCAGGCTACTGAATAAATGACTTGTTCATGGATCTCTTCCAAAAAATGCAGATCACACAAAGAAGGACATTTATTTCAAGTCCTTCAGCAGAGAAAAAGTCACATAGTATCCTGTCCTGGCTGGTGGCTGCTTGCAAGGCAAACAAAGTGATCCTCCAGCTGCTTCCCTAATGTCAGACATTTGACTCAGCCTAGCATGGTGTATGGGAGCTATTTGGAGGTCACCTGCAAGAAGCTGCTAGCCCTTCTGGAAAACATCTATAACATCGGTCACGTTACAGCAATGTGAGGACAGGCAGGAGGTAGCCTCCCAGCCTAAGTACAGATTTGGGGTTATTTATCAATTCTTTACCTTTACTGTAAGATGTAGACGGCACCCAGGATTAATCTGCAGGAGGGTCCCAGATGGGTCACTTTTGATCAAGTAGATAATGAGGTTCTGTAACTCTGGCCTCAGGGCTGCTCTTGCACAACAGCAGAGATGCGGTCGGGCAGTAAAGATATGCATGGACAAGGCTATGTACCAGAACAGGCTATTTAGGCAATGGCATCCCTCAGAAGAGTCACACTGGCACTAAACCAGGCAGCTTTCCTCTACCTGGTAAACCTTGCGACAGCTGCCTAACAGGATCAGGAGAGTCAGCAGCTGTGGGAGCTTGTTGACTTGCTGGAGGGGAAGGAAAATCTTCCCTTTCATTACAAATCAAGCTATTCAGACTACATGCATTCCAGGGTATGCTGTGTACTGCAGTGACAAGAGTTTTCAGGAACACTGCTTCACCGAGACAAGCTGGAGACACAACTGCCTTCTCAGTTGCAATTTTCAGGCAGCAGCTTGTTATCTTGCTGGCAAAACCACATCAGAAAACAGCCATGCAGGGAAGATGGCCGTTGGCGAGGCACTGAGAAGGCTCACCCATTTCTTGGGGTGCTGCTACTTCAGCCAAGGCTGCGACCCGCCCCGCCGACAGCGGGGCAACAGGCCAAGGAATAACGGGAGAAGACGACCGTGTCCACCTTCAAAGAGGGCAGGGTGCCTCGGTGGGCCGAGATGGCAAACCCGCGCTCGCCACGCGGGGTTCTAGTGACAGAGAAGCAGAGCAAGGAGAGGACAGGCGGGTCCCCGGGACCCTCAGGGCCGGAAGGAGGCCCCATGTCCCCAGGCGGGCTCCGCGCACCCCTCAAGCCCGGCGGCGGGGCCGAGCCGTTGACGGACGGGGAGAGGGCGGTCCCCGGAGGGGGCGGCATCTGGCGGAGCGCGCGCGGGGCGCCGGCCGTTGGGCGAGCCGCTGCGGAGGGGGGTGTGGGGAAGGAGGAGGGGAGAGGGAAGGGTGGGCGCCCGCCGCCTCAGAGCCCATAAAGCGGCGCCCGGCTGGCCGGTTGTGTGTAAGAGTGGTTGGGGAGTGTCGCCATGAGGGAGATCGTGCACATCCAGGCGGGCCAGTGCGGAAACCAGATCGGGACCAAGGTGAGCCTGAGGGGACACGGGGCTGCAGCTGCCCGGCAGCCGTTTAGCGGAGTCTCTAAAGCGCTCTGCTGGTCGCGCCCGGTCGCTTCTGTGTGCTGTGCCGCTACATCCGCGGGGTGGGATGGGGTGGAATGGAATGGGCTGGAATGGAATGGGCTGAGGAGCGCCAGGCGCCCGTCGTTGCCGGCTGCTGCCGTTCCGTGCCCCCGGTGAGGCGCTGCCGGGAGGCGCAGGACGCTCTCGGGACGCGGGACCCCGCGCATCGCGCCTCTCCCCGTGACCATAAAAGGCTTTGGGAAGTGCCGAAACTAGACGGGACCTTCTTATTTATTTATTTATTTATTTATTTATTTATTTATTTATTTATTTCGGTTCTGTGTTGGAGCTGGCCGGGCTGTGGCTCGAAAGCGGCAACAAGCGGCCCCCCGAGCACTGAAGCGCTGCAGCCCGTTAGAGCGAGGAGTTGGGCGGCCGCCGTTTGTCCGTTGCGTTTAAATCCTGGTGACTGCCGCCCTGTCCCGTCCGGTCCGGGGCGAGGAGGGGCGGCGGGCACGTCAGGAATCTGGCAGCTGTGGCCAGGCCGCGGTACGCTGCTCCACGGGGCCGCCGTCTTCCCCCCGGGCAATGGGCAGGGCCCCCAGTGCTCCGCAGGGGAGTTTCCAACACGCTTCTCCTCCTCCCTTAGTTTTGGGAAGTGATAAGCGATGAGCATGGCATTGACCCAGCCGGAGGCTATGTCGGTGACTCAGCGCTGCAGCTGGAAAGGATCAATGTCTACTACAATGAATCATCTTGTAAGTGTGGGATGGGGAAGGGGTGCAGGATGGGGTTCTCCGCGGGAAGGGGCACAGAAATCGTAGAATTGTGGAATGGTTTGGTTTGGAAGGGACCTGAAAGACGGTCTAGTTCCACTCCCCTCCTTCCACAGGCACATCACCTTCCACTAAACCAGCTTACTCAAACCCTCATCCAACCTGGCCTCGAACACTTACAGGGATGGGGCAGCCACAACTTCTCTGGGCAACCTGTTCCAGTGCCTTACCCCCACAGTGAAGAACTACTTGCTAATATGTAATTTAAATCTACCCTTTTTCGATTTAAAGCCATTCCTCCTTGTCTTATCCCTACATGCCCTTGTAAAAAGTCCCTCCCAGCTCACCTTGTTATACACAGAAAAAATTACTTTCTTATATAAGATACTTTCTTATGAACTGAAAACTGGGTGTTATGTCGTAAGGGGCTGTACTTAAGGTGTGGAGGTGGAGGTTTGTTTGTTATTTCACACTGTGCTAGGTGTTTGCTCCTTTAACATATGATTACTCCACTAGCTTTGTCTTATCAATTACCCCAAATTAAACTGTTTGTTGTATGAGCCTGTATCTGTAGCACTGTCTCCGATTTCATGCCTGAGAGGGTTGGGCAACAGCTAATTGAGAATTCCACAGTGATTCATTAATAAGATGCCAAGGCTCCCAAATCCTCTGAGTCAGTCAGGTGTTGAAGGGTGTTAAATGTAAAATGTGCATCTTGTCCTTTAGTTCATTAGTGTGAATGCTTCATCTGTTGTCCAGCTTGGTTTAATTCATATTATTTGTCCAATTTTCCTTGAACACTTTCAACTGGATGCAGCTCCTTTATTTGTGCTTTGAGGTAGATGTGCAATCTACTACTGTTTGTCACCTACATCAAGTAGCTTTCAGTGGAGGTGAATTCAAGCATAAAAGCTTGTGAGATGCATTAGGATTGTTTGAACATAAACCCTTCACTCACCCTATTATTCACAGATAATATTATCTACTTTCTTATAAAGAACATGTCAAATATTTTTCTAATCAGAGACTTCCCTTCCTCATATCTGTTGCTAAAAAAGGCTCACAAAACATAATATGCCATCTGTAGGACCCCAAAGATGTCAGGTCTGTTTTTCAAGCAGAATTAATTTGACCCTATGGTGCTGGGGTTTCTTGCCACCATGATTTCCTGTATAGGGAATATTTATGTGTGTACATCTATGCTAGATTAATAATATGAGACAGTATGATTGTATATTGAGAGCTATAACCATGTTGCTTATTTCAGAACATTAAAGGCATGCTTACTTTTTATTGTAGCCCAGAAATTTGTGCCAAGAGCAGTTTTGGTGGACTTGGAGCCAGGAACCATGGATAGTGTGCGATCTGGTCCTTTTGGTCAGCTCTTTCGGCCTGATAATTTCATCTTTGGTATGTGGACATCACTTTTTTAAAATCCAGGACTATATGGTTCACCCAGGACTGAATGGTCAAAAAGCATTTAATCTCCCTATTCCAAAGTGATAGTTAGTACTGAGAAATCCTAATATCTTAACAATGCAATTGCAATTATCTGTAGGCCATTTAAAAGATCCCAGTAACTGGAAAAGGATTCTGTTACTCATGCCTTCAGTTAGCAAGCTACTGAAAGTTTCCTATAGTATCCAGTTTTCATTTGCTTTCCATATATATGAACTCTGGAGAAATACTGAGACCACTTCTTTACAACAAATTGCATGGAAATTATGCAGAAAATGGAAAGGGGAGGGAGGGAACCCTCAACCACAAACCAACAAGATTACCCTTCATTTGAATTCACATTAAATGCTTGAGTACTGAATTATTTATAGGCTGTGTAATACAACTTTTTTATCAGATCCCTGCAGTGTAGTAAACAGTGGAAGAAGATCAGTTACTGGGTTGTTTTCCAGCATAATGAGGAACAGTCTGAGAGTATGTGGGGAACTTCTGGTTTTGCAGTGTTTTTTGTAGAGAGTTCTTCTGGCCTTTACTATTTTACTTTGGACTTGTGTAGTATTTTCCATCTAAGCTTAAAAATACACATTACAATGATTAAATTTCATTTATTTTTCATTTTAATTAGAATTTTCATTTTACCCTTATGAAGTAGAGAAGCATTATTGCTCCCTTCGCACTAAAGGAGAAAGTGTGTGAAAATTAAGTGATCCACTTGCTGAAACAGGAAGTCTGAATGAAACCTACCATGAGAACTTTTATGTCCTTTTGGTTTCTAAGTTTGCACCAGCCACAAAACACATTTCCTCCTGCCAAGGCAAGCTTAGGTTGCAGCTTAGTTTGTTATATCGTGTATAAATAAGGAAGGAACAATGCCAAGGTCAGACACAGGGAAGATAAACATTATTTGAGTGGTGTAAACCAAACTTAAGTCTGAGTTGTTGCTGTTGAGGTAGGGAGCATAGAAATGGTACGGAGTATCTGACTTAAAACTTTTAATGCTATCCCTATTGTTCTCCTGTATATTCCATGTCAGCAAAGTTAAATGTCTCTTTCAAAGGAGCTTTCCATTACTACAAGTAGAAGTAAGTTTTGGGAGAAAAGCCATAATCATAGGCAGCTTTATGAAGTATGCTTCTATATTCAGGTTTTTCCTTTCATTCCCTTTCTCCTGCATGGGACCACAGAAGCCAGCTGAAAGTGATTTCTTCAGGCCTATGGAAGTACTTGAGCTTTGCAGTTTGGCATGCCACCAGTGAAACCAGGGCAAAATCAGTTTAGAATGTCTTCAACCGTAATCCAGTTCACTGTACTCCTCTTCCTGCCAAGATAACAATGAACAAACAGCATGTGATCAACTTGTATCTGACAGAGGCCCCTTGCCAGCATCAGGCACTGTCCTCCCAGCCTGCTGAATAATGTAGAATGGCTGAGTGTTGAAGTAATGATCTTCTCTGTCAAAAGCCAACAAAGCATTTTGTTGTCTCTCTTAAAAATCTGGCATGGGCCCACAGAGGCATTTTTGGCAGAAGCTGGCAGTCCCATACTTGCTGTACCACAGGCTGGTAGGGCTCATTCTGATGGAGATGTTTTTCACCTCTGGTTGTACATACATGCATGTGCCTATGTCTCTATAGCAAGTAACCATGGCCCATCAACTGGGATGTAATTCAGCTATATTGAGTACACAATCACACACTCCAGATATGGAAGTTTTAGCTCAGACCAGCAGGAGATTGAGATGGACACAAAATAATCCTTGTGCTTTAATGCTTGTGTTGACAAGGTAGTGACCTAAAAGATGAATAAGCACAGGTGGAATGATTTTGCTGTATGAGAGCAGCAGGTCTTCTGGCTGCTTAACAGCATAAAACTGCCCACCAGGAACTGCTGTGCACTCTGGTTTGTCTGCTGTTATTAACCAGTTTTCATTTGTATATTACTGCATTTGTTGTATTCTTGTGTGCACCCTTGCCAGCTTTACTATATAGATACCACCCCAATTAAACTATATGAACTGGCAGGGGCAACCACAAAAAGTCTGTTAGCCAATCAAAGGAGCCATTCTTTCCTCTCTAAATCATCCCGTGAGTTCTGTACCAAGGCTGTTCACACTAAGCTTCAAAGAGTTAGTGTGCAAATTACTGATATCTCTTCCCATGTTTGTCTTTTTAAAGTGGTGAAGAGAGGAAAGGAGTTAAAGAAGGTTGCGGAAAATAGTTGCTATTTTAGGAACTAAAAAAAAATTGTTAGGCAAATAGCTTCTGTTCATGTGCAGCTCAACCTGCACATGTGTGATAACCCTACAGTGTGTTGGCGAAACAAATAGTGGTAGAAGGATCCGGAGGCACCAAGAATGCAGACAAGGTGTGGGATTGCTTTGTGTAAGTGTCCTTTAGATCTCAGTAAATGCACAGTAGGAAGAGGCAGAGGCAGGGTGGTAGAGATGGGCTGCATAGAACACAGAGCCTCTAGGACTGGCAAAAGTTCTGCCAAGTCCTGTTTTTGTGGACAGAGGCTCACTTTGCACCTAGAGATTTAATCTTGGTAGGATTTGATCATATTATGTGTTTGTCTAAGATTTTTAGAGGTCTGCTGGGTACTTGGTAAGTGAAGGGCATCTAGTAGGGTTTCACAGGGTCATGATCAAGATTTCCGGGTATGAGGCAGCCTTGTCAGGGGCATGGCACCTCCAGACTGTACTGTATTGCCATGGGTAAGAAGTCTGGAGCCTCCAGGCCTCATTGTAGATGTTCTGGGAGGTGGTGGTCTTACAGTGCTGTAGAGTCAATGGATCTGGAAATAGTATCAGTAGTATCAGTTTACTGGGCATATGTTTTTTGTACCTATTCTCCATTCTTTCTGCTCACTGAAAAAGGATGGCATGGTATTTACAGAAGAGGCAATCAATAAAATGAAAGTCCTAAACTCACAATTTAGTTATGTTAAGATCCTTCTGCATCTTGGAGTGATGTCTGCTTGTTAGTGTGCATCCTGGTGAGCTGCCCTGTCTGTTGTAGAGAAAAACTGCTTAAGCAGACTGCAGATGCTTGTGAACATATTTAATTATGGAAGGATATTACTTTGTGTTTTGCCCAGCTGGACAGGAACTGCTGAGCTCCCTGGGTTTGGAGAGGGAAAAATATAGCAACATGAGAACAATGTATTAGCTAAGCCAATACATCATGAGGAAAGAAAGCATTTATGCAGTGAAAATAAAGTGCATCATACTTAAACAATATCCCAGCAAGCAGTTTCCCTGATTCATATGTCTGGCACCAACACAGTGCCAAACTGTGGGAAATTCAGTTCCCAAAAGTGGTAATTGAAGTGGGATGTAGTAAATGGGAAGAAAAGGGAAGGTTTTGGAGAGCAATGCGAAGCTGATATCTCTAACCTAATTATGAAAGTATTGGTTGGGGTTGGAACTGGTTGATCTTTAAGGTCCGTTCCAGCCTAAACCATTCTGTGACTCTTGAGTAGCACTGATGAGAGTACCACTAGGTGAGTTCAGTGGCATAGTGTAGGTACGTAGTAGCCACCATGAGGAATGAGAGTGTTAAAAAATCCACCTTGTTATCATTATTTTGTTATTAACAAAACAGTGACATAGCAAAGGATCGAGACTGTGCATCTTAATAAACTGAGTGGCACATAAAAGGAGAATGGAAGCCTTGGGGAGAATATAAGGGGCTCATGAAACATCAGTAATCCAATTTTGCAAGTTGCTTTGCAGATCCTGAAGAGCAGTGAATTTGTAGGAAATCGGTAAAAGCTGAAAGGCACATAATAACTTCCAAGGTTTTGAAATTACCTCCTTGAAGCTTCTGTCAATTGGTGTTTTCATCTGGGCTAGGTAACCATGACTTAAAAAAGGTATAGTTCTTGATACAATTTAAATAGGGCTTCTGAAGCCCAGCCTTATCTTTGAATGATAACAGTGCCTGTGTTTCAGGAGAGCAGTCCAAGAACCTTTCATTTAAAAATGTGTATCTGATTTAGCTTTGTATGCGTCATGGTCCTTATAAACAGAAAGTATTAAAAGATTAAACAGTTGTCTTGTGTTTATGGAATAAGGAGGGTTGTGAATGTGAAAGCTTTCAAAACAAGGAGCCAAGGCCATTTCTGTATTTATAGAAGGTTAAATACCAAAAAATTAAAAAAAACCCAAACACCCGAAGGCATAAATGAAAGCTATCAAGGATTTGAGGCAAAAGGAGACTATATGAAAGGTTTATGTTGATAATTACAAATATATTTGTAGGCAAAACTGAAAAGCACAGTTATCTACCTGACTGATTTATAGCAGCCTTTGTTACAGATGTGAATCCATTTAGTATGCAAATACCAAACCTTGCCAATAATATTGTGTATTTTTTTTCCCTATTGTATGCTATTTTAGGACAAACTGGTGCAGGAAACAACTGGGCTAAAGGACACTATACAGAAGGGGCAGAGTTGGTTGACTCTGTACTTGATGTAGTCAGAAAGGAGTGTGAACACTGCGATTGTTTGCAAGGATTTCAGCTCACTCATTCCCTGGGAGGAGGGACAGGGTCTGGCATGGGAACCCTACTCATCAGCAAGATACGAGAGGAATATCCAGACAGGATAATGAATACCTTTAGTGTGATGCCCTCTCCGAAGGTTTCTGATACGGTGGTGGAGCCTTACAATGCTACACTCTCTGTCCACCAGCTGGTTGAAAATACAGATGAAACCTACTGCATTGACAACGAAGCTTTGTATGACATTTGCTTCCGCACCCTGAAGCTCACCACTCCAACATATGGGGATTTAAACCACTTGGTTTCTGCTACCATGAGTGGGGTAACTACATCCTTGCGTTTTCCAGGCCAACTAAATGCTGACCTTCGGAAGCTGGCAGTAAATATGGTTCCTTTCCCACGCCTTCACTTTTTCATGCCAGGCTTCGCTCCCTTGACAGCCCGAGGCAGCCAGCAATACCGAGCACTTACTGTTCCAGAGCTCACCCAGCAGATGTTTGATGCCAAAAATATGATGGCAGCCTGTGACCCAAGACATGGGCGGTACTTGACAGTGGCTACTGTCTTCCGTGGTCCCATGTCCATGAAGGAGGTTGATGAGCAGATGTTGGCCATTCAGAACAAGAACAGCAGTTACTTTGTGGAGTGGATCCCAAACAATGTCAAGGTGGCAGTGTGTGACATACCTCCTCGTGGCCTCAAAATGGCTTCCACCTTCATTGGCAACAGTACTGCTATTCAAGAGCTCTTCAGAAGGATCTCAGAGCAGTTTTCAGCCATGTTCAGGAGAAAGGCCTTCCTTCACTGGTTTACCGGAGAAGGAATGGATGAAATGGAATTTACAGAAGCGGAAAGCAACATGAATGATCTGGTTTCAGAGTATCAGCAATACCAAGAAGCAACAGCAAATGATGGAGAGGAAGCGTTTGAAGATGATGAAGAAGAGCTCAATGAATAAAGAAATCAGGCCAAATTCTCAAATCTGGATTTCTAATAATTACATTTTTAAATCTGTAGGCTTAAAAAAAAAAAAAAAAAGAAAGAAAAGAGCATGAGTTTCAGACATTAGGGGTGCTCTTCAGAGTCCATTTTGATCACTGAGAACAGCCAGCATTTCTGGAAATCAGGCCATTTCTATTCACAAGACAAATGTAAGGCATTCAGTTGAGACTTTGCCAAGAGTCTGAACACAGAGATTGCTAGTTTGGGATCTTTTTTTTCCAAACAAAGTTTGTCACCCTGAAGCTGTACAAAGAGAAGATGTAAAATAGACATGAAAATCAATAAAATGAAGCTGCACTATTTTCATCCAGTTATGAATAAGAAATCTTGCGGGTTTGAAGTATTCATTCTGTACTGAATGTACAAGACAGAACTGCCAGAAACCAAATGTATTCATAATAAAGGGAAGAAAAAGCCTTTAGCTATTCTGTACAGTATCTGTTAACAGTGATATTTGATTCCAGTCCTCTAAAAACAAAATAAAAAAGGTTAGTATCCTCTCAAGCAAATGTGTTTTGAGCAGTCAATGCTGTATCAATATCCAGTGAGTTGCAGGCTAGGGGCTGGATTTGTGCTGTAAGACTTCAGTGCTTGCTGCTGAATAATCACAGATTATACATATGAAATCTGTCCATTTGTGATGTGTTCTTTAAAGACCCTTGGGGTCTGAAGCAGCTCCTCAGTGCCTTGTTGGTCCTGTCTTTCTGGCTTTTACCAGTTACTGGTGCTATTCTTCTTTCCACCCAGACGAAATTAAGATACTCGACAGAATGTGGATCTCACTACTTGGGGTTGTAAGTTCACCTCGCCTATAGATGGTATGGGTGTGTTACTCATGATAGATTAAAATCACTGGACAGATTAAAGTACAAATAGAATTATCCTCAAGATTCACAGCTGACAAAATGAAAGATGAACAACAGTTTGCCTGCTCACACTAAAGCTGAAACAGAAAGGCTCCTTTCACAGCTGACCCACCACCTTGATGGAGTGACTGTTGGACATTCACTCTTAGTTGCATGCTTTATGTTTCTGCTTACATCAATTAAACAGCCTTTTGCCACTACAGAGCCTCTGTACAGAGAACACTGTCTACATGGAGTCTCTTATTTAGGTCAGTTTCTAGGCAACAAAACAAGCAAACAGAGGAGAAACCCTCTGGAAATCCAAACTTCAAGTGTTTCAGGAACTCTCCACCCTTTCATGTTGCCTTCAGATGTACTTTCTAAGCAAAAGTGTTGGTCAACACTTAAAAAGGCACTTTACAAACATAGCATGATTGCAAAAGATGCATTGCTTCTAGTAAGATGATACTGTGTCCTGGTAGTTTGGGATTCAGGGAATGACACAGTATTTTATAAAGTATGTGAACCAGGCAAGTGTTAATCACAAAAGCTCAAGCTGTCTGCGTAATTTTATTCTACACAGAAATGGAACAAAACTAATTTTTATCAAGTGCAATGCTTCTTTTTTCATATAAAGTTACTTCATGGGTTGAAACATAATCATTGGAAAGGAGTAATCAAACTGGCTTTGACACAAGTGCAGAGACAGAGGTAAGCAGGGCCCAGCTGACGGGCTTCTGGTGGTGGGGTCAGTGTACAGGGGCCACAGTCTTGGCAGTGGCTGGTGATGCCTGAAGAGTTTACATCTAGAGACAGCATTGCATAAATGTTGTGAGATGTTGTGGCTATGTAGCATGGTGTGAGATTAAGTTAAAACCCAATGTGCATTAAAGATAAACTAACATATAGTGCAATAAAAAGTAAAATCCATGGGGAATAAAGCCATTAAACTTGGAAGTTTAATTGTAGCTTTGTAAATGGCAGGCTACTAGCTTCCAGAGGGAAGAGAAGGAGGAGGGTGTTGCAGTCTGAGAGCCTGACAGCATACAGCTGCAGCAAAGGCTTTTCAACTAAAGCACTAGCACCATTTCTTCTGAATGAAGTAGCACCAACCATCTCACAGCTTGTGGAACTGCATTTTGTTGTGATACATAACTCGTAGCTAGGTCCCAGCCATAAATTCTGATATTGCTTTGGAAAAGAAAGAAGTTAATACCTTAAAAAAAAAGCCAGGAATATTGGAGTTCCTAAATAATCGACTGACTTGGTGAGCCAGCCTGTTCACTGTTGCTCTTCATACACTGACTCAAACTCCAGCATATAGACTGAGCCCATGGAATCCAGACCCAACAATGTCCTCAGATCCTGCTTTGACTCCTAGCCCTGCTTCCACATGTGTTTACTTGCAACTGTTTAATGTGAATTTTTAGAATGTGTGGAGGTGGGGGAAGCAAACTAATGCCCTCTTTAGAAATTAAAGGAGACAGATCTTCCATCTTACCTTAGGGGAAATAAACCCAACCCACTAAAATTAACTCAGGAACCTATAGTAGGAACATGGCCAGAGGACCAGCCTGCATGTAAGCTGTAAGATAGGGGAAGCATGAATGCTTCCTGTTCTGCTCCTGCCAACCAACTCTAATCACCTTCCTTTCCTGACATAAAACTGAAAATTGTTTAGTTAACAGGTTGGGTGGACAATTCCTTCCGCCACACTTCCTTTTGACTAACTTCCTGCTTTTTCCTATGAAACTTGTATTTTGAAAGCTACCTGCTGACTCCCACCCAGCTTTTCAGATTCCTTACCTATGTGTTTTGTATTTCCCTCCTAGTTTTTGAACCTAGTCTCACACTTTGCTGTCTGTGCCTAGTCTACCTTCAGCCCTCTCCTTTTTACTGCTTTGCACCTGGCCATAGAGAAATAACTAGAAGCAGGCTGCTGGGACAAGCCAGACCTAAGGAGGCCTAGAGGTGCTTTGGTATCACCCAGACACAAGAACCTCTAACAGCATCAGGAGGAAGGGAGAAAAAGTGCAACCTACACCACTGAAACCACATGAAAACAGGGAGCAGGCGAGGCATGCCATGGGAAGAAGGTATCGAGACAGAAACTTGGAATCTAACCTGGTGGGTCAGCTCCTTTGCATAGCCACTCTAGTCAAAGCCAGCAGTTTACAGACACAGCAGTCCCCACACATGCTACCTTAACCAAGCCACCTTAGCTGCTCAATTTTTCTGCATGTCTGTTCCAACTCTCACATTTTTGTCTAGGAAAAGGTGGTCACCTCCTGGGAATGACACTGCAAAAGGAGGTCTAGACCTCCTTCTTCCAGCATCAGAAGAAGCAGCAAATGCAGTGGCTCCCTCGGAACTGTGCAAGCCCCTACTAGTTGAAGCAGCACTGCTCAGTGTTTACAATACAAAAATAATCTGGGCTTATTGGCAACCACAGTACAGACTAAACTTGATTTTCTTGATTTCTGCTAAACCACCTGAAAAGTTGTGAGTAGCTGAAGGTTACCAGTCCTCTTGAAAACAGGAGGTTGGGTAAACAGCTTTTTCACATCTTTAATTCCAAAATCTCAACAAAATTATGCCACTTTTTGGCACAAAATGTAAGACTTACTAAGGTAAGACTACATAAAACAAGTTAATGTTCTAAAAAAGGGGCAAAGGGATTTACATTTTCATACATTTCTAATTACACACTGTAACTGAACAAGAGTGGAATGTAAAAGTAGACGGCACACAGAGGGAGCAAAAGACGACTGTTTCCTGGAAAGCAGACGATTCTTTTACAGTCCAGTAGTGCTAGTGTGAAGAGCTGCATTAGGATTTGGGTTAATGTTTGGAAGGTGGCATCAAGAGTTATGTTTCTTAGGTGGTTTTGTGTGTGTTTTTGTTTGGTTACTTGGTTTTCTGTTGAAGTAAGGAATGAGGAAATGCAGAATTGTGACTTCTACAGCATAAGCACATTTAATCCCCTGCACTGACTACAGATTGCCTACTCCAAACAAAAAGTGCTCAGCTAACACCTTTTTTTTAAGTTGTAAAAGAATAATTTCCATAAACAATTTACATCAAATAACTCAAGCAAAGAGCTTGTGTCTGACCTTTCAGAGACACCTTCCCCTTAGGCCACGCCCCCTTCCCCC
>JAVHNF010005522.1:35027-50774 GCA_034783455.1 Micropsitta finschii | reverse complement strand
GTGCTGCTCAATGGGGGTGACAGATTATATCTCTAAAGTCCCTTTATTGGACCTTGTTCCCAGAAAAGCTTGCAAATTGCTCTGATCTCACCAGACAAAGGCGCTGCTCACCCTGGGAGTCCTTGGATACCCGACACAATAAAGTAGGAATTGGTGAGAATTATCTGAGATAAAATATCCCTTACAACATCAAAGTTCTTGATCTCTTAGCTGTCAGGTGCAGGTATGTGAAAGTCCTGACAGGATGAAGATAGAAGGAAGAGATAAAGCAAAAGAGGAATAGGGAGGGGAATGGAGAAATTCTCTGAATGAAACGTTATATCATTGGATTTGGCACAAAGATTTCAGTGCAAGGGGTCTATAGGGCTGGCTGGGTGTGAGCAAAGCGTGGAGCTTTTGCCTTTTGAAATGAATAAGCAGCTGATACCAGGCGGGTGAGGATGGATCCTCATCTTCATCACACCAGTGGGTGGAGGATACGGCAAAATCATGGTCACACAACCTCTCCATCTCCCTCCCGTTTTCATCCTCTCAGTTGTTGGCTGTTTTTTCCCTGTAAGATGGCAGAAGTGGGTCAGTTACTGATGGGGAATTGCAGCTGTAACACAAGACACATCTTTGTGCTGTATATTTAATAACCAGGCTCTCTGTGTAGGACTGAACTCCCCGCGTTGTTGGCAGTAGCCATGGCAGGAGAGCCGGGGCAGAACTTTCACCCAGTGCAGCCCAAACTGGAGTAGCAATCTGACTGCAGAAGGCCAGGTCTTTGGCAATAAAGCCGCAGGTAAGTCTGAAACAGAGTCAAAGAGGTTGATCTGAAAGGAGATCTGCCTCGTTCAGTCAAAATCCTGCCCTTTCACACTGCAAAGACTGGGCAGCCCTTCCCTCTGCCCGCTGCTCCCGCACACCCCATCCTCCTCCCAGGACTATGTTTTAGAGCAGATCAAATACCTTCAGGTTCTTAGCAAGGTTTTGGCAAAGGCACAAAATACTTCTCTCGAATGACATAAATATTGTATGTTATTTGCTGCCTTGCCAGAATGCACACACAAACACACACACACACACACACATGCACTCCTAACTAAGCAACGGTCTTTAAAAGTTAAGATCGTTGCTTAGAAAGAAATATACAGCATTTTATAAACCCAAATTGATCACGCACCCCGTGTGTCGAAAATATGTACAAGTCCGGGACCCCAAAACTCCATTAAAGCCCTTTGAGACAATACATCACTGCACCTTTATACTGCACAGAGGGGTTTAACAACCCTTCTCCAGGAAAATATTTTACTAGGTAACAAAAAAACCCCCGTTATTGAAAACACATCTATTTGATACTTTTGGCAATTCATTTTACTGCTCACATTTCCAATTCATTGGTGCAGTTCATGAAAAAAAATATTTTCACAGTTGGGTCATGGTATTATTTCTCTAATTTTATGGGTTTTTCTACTTGAAAGTTGTGATAGGATTTCTTTCTGCAAAGCAACAGAGACAAAGATGTTTGCCCGCTTTGGTGATAGTGTCGATGTTGTAGGGAAGCAGGGTCTGCTGCAAGTGTAGAATACACACGGACATGCCTACAGGAAATGATGACATCTTTCTGCATAACCAGTGTTATGTCCGAACCAGCTAAAAAGGAGCCAGAGGAAGAACTAGTATGTTTAAATCTCCCAAGGAACAAAAAGAAGGTATTATGTACTAGGCCATATTAAAATCTTTAAATAAAATAGATGGCTTTACATCAGAACACCTGAACTGTCCCTTGCACTCACCTGACCTGGATAAATCACTTCACCTCACCCTCTAGCGTTCCCTTTCTTTTGGCTGGTGTGAATGCACAACTCCAGGTGAAAGCCTGGCTTGAATGCAGCCTGCCCACATCTGATCCCAGAAGAGGGCAAAGGAAGGGAGAGAAGGAGAAAAACTCTTCCTAAATCAGACTAGCAGTGCATCTGCATTGCAAACTTGAGCTCAGATTGGGTCTGCTACATCATTTTCCTATCTAGAGAATGACTTTTCACCCAAAGCTGCTAATGCTTTAACCCCATTTTAGCTGGCCATGATGGAAATGTTGGATGTGTGCTGGGCTTCTGCTTTGACTTGGACAAAAAACTCAACATTTGGAAACAAAGCTAAACTATAGACATGAATGACCCTTCAGTGCCTGCCTGCATCCATCCTCCCACATGCCTCCTTCCTTCACAGATCTCCAAGAAGACTTTGATGGAGAGGCTCCACTTACTAAGGTGCCAAGAACCAAGTTATATATGTCCTTGGAAGCCCTGGTGACACTCAGGCCTGGTGACAGCAGAAGCCACTTGGCACTCTATGGATTCCTCAACCCACATGCTAGTCATGTGTGAAGACCAACATTGAACATCCAAATGAGGATTTCTGCTAGTTTAATCAAACTTGTCCTAGACCATGTGTGTGTTTACCATTTAAGAGCTTCCTTCTTACAACGCTACAGGTAAGTCTAACCTTTCAGAGAGATACTGTAAGTACCCACAAGTACGATATGACCTTGTTTGTGCAGAGAACAGGGATTTTTCCACTTTAATTGCTTCCTGTATGACACATTTCATTAGCTCCCAGCTTCCTGCCAGCTGATCTTCTCACTGCATTTGTTTCCTGCTCTGCACGTAATCACGGCCATGAAAGTCCATCAGCAAAAGTGCAACCAATTTGAAAGATTAATGAATCTCACGCTTTTCCTCCTTCCTCCCCCCAGAATCAGAAAGCCCCCTCTGTAGTTTCCAGTACACATCTATCATTACACACTCCTGGGTCTCAGGTAAATTAGCAACCTGATTCTTTTCCCTGCTGTCACTTAGAAGAAAAGGGCTTCTTATTTGCCATCCAAGGAAAAGTACAGTAAACCTAGAACTACATAAAAGGGAAGTAATCAAATATATTTAACTGTACTCAGCCAAATCCCACTATTTGTACGGATGTTAGCTGGTGAGTTTGAAGAATGAGGATAGCCTTGTCTCTAATAGCAAATAGTACTGCTTGTGAAAAGTGCAATTTCTGAGCTAGTGTTCTTGCACTTATTTAAAATGAGAAGTCCAGCTTTGTATTTCTATATTTATTTATGAATTACCATGGTGAGCTTGGCGGATATTAAAAAAGAAGTTACATGTCTGCTCTTCCACCACGCATGTGCCTTTGGGGTGAACACAGCATCCCTCTGTCTTTCCCAGTTGGGAAGTACCTCCTCAGTATGCAAAATTGCCTTGGATTGTCCTTCCACATCTACCTGAAGGAAGCAGGGAGAATAATTTTAAAGTCACCTATGTATCAGAGGGCACCATGTCCCTCAGTTGTGGAGAACAGCTTACGGAGTATAGGGAGTGCATAGGGCAGACTGAGCAGCCACGGTGAAGAAATACCCTGCGAATATATTATGGCGATAATAACCATGTTGAGGGTGGTAAGAACACAGCAAAGCCTTCAGCTGGTGCCAGGAAAGCAGGATTGACAATACACAGACAACATCACAGCGGTGCTGATACAAAGGGGTGCTCCTTGCCTTGGCAGCTGGTGTATGGGAAAGGAAGAATGCGCCACCTCTAGACGGCTGCGATCGATGATCACACACGCAGGTACCTTCAGAAATCCCTCCAGTGCCAAAACACACCGAGTACACGGATCAAGACTAATTCAATCGGGAAACATAGCAAAACCACCTCCTAACCCTCATTCCAGGTCTCCCTGTGCAAACAGTGCAGGTTTTGCAGTGAAACCATTTGACTAAGATGTTCCAACATAAGCACTGGAATCCAAGTCCACAGATTGAGGGAAAGGCTCCCTTGGGCTCTGCTCATGCCAGCACACAGCTTTTCTCAGTTCAATTCTGTGCTCAGAAGACACTGGTTTGTGTGCTAACCAACCAGGGAAGTAACTGTGGCTCTGCAGGCAGCCCTGTGTCTTCAGGATGACAAGGCAGCTCACCTGGATGCAGATGGCCATAACCAGAGGACACACATTCTGGTCCCAGCCTCTAGCTTTACTTTGCTCAGATGAAACATTACAACTCGATGTCATTTCAGTACTTTGGGGAGAAGAAGGAGGGAGACAAGAGCCCCCACAGTGTTGGGTTTTTTTCACATGCCTGAGTCAAATTACCCTCCCTTCTGAGGGGCTTCTTCTGAAATAACAGATCTTACTGTAACCAAATATTGCCATCCAGGAAAGCCATTTTGCAGCCAGCAAGGAGGCTTCTTCCTTCCCAGCAGCCACTGAAAAGGGCCTTTGTTCTCGGGCTGAGCACCTGCAGGGTGTTACCAGCAGTGGCCAGCTCGCTGAGCAGCTGCCACAAGACCCAGTGCCATCGGCATTGGCACCTGCGACCCAAAAACCATCCCCTCTGGGCCACTGCATGGGCAACTTTGGGTGCTCCCCCTCTCCCATGGGGACCAAGGGCACCAGCCCAGCCTGTGTTTTCTTTCTTTGCCCATCCTGAAATGAGCAGCCTCACTCCAAAGGGTCTTTAGGAACATTGAGGAGGTGATAACTCTGTAGGGGATGGAGAACAAGCCTTAGGCACTACCATGCCTTTCTGACACAGAGCACTGGCATCCTGGGCACATGGTTAGAAACTACACCTTGAAGAGTACAAGGTGGAACTGTTGACTGGCAGGAGGAGTAGGACATCCACCAGAGAGGGAATTGCCTGATGTGACCCAGGACAAGACTGCACCCCAGGCTGGACCCAGGCACAGCTTTCTGCTGTGTCTACAGAGCCAGCACTTCTGTTTGTGGGAAGACAAACCTATGTCTGCTTAGAAACTCAAGGGAACCTAACTCATTCAACCCAGCACATAGTCTCCTCATACACCTGAACACAGAACATGCTCTATAAAGCATCACTTTCAGGCACATCAGCTTCAAAAAACAGAAGGTTTTCATTCTTTTGCTGCATTTTACATGATTAAAAGAAGGAGAGCATGAGGGCAGGAAAGCTGGAGGGGCAGAAAGCAGGGGCTGTCGGTTACAGATCTACCATGTGGTAATCTGGAGAGCCGTCTACACCAGTTGAGTCTATGCTGGCTCTGGAAGGATTTTACCAGTGGCCTCAGTAGAAATTGTATCTGCAACCTATAAGTTATTTAGCAGGTCCAGGCCTTTGTCTGAGTATTGCTTTTCCACCAAAGTCAAAGGCTGGGCAGTCCATACCACCAAAAATGTAAAGCAAGCACATCATTCTTCCTTTGCTGATAATCCAGATAAAATCCTGACTCCTACAAGGGAGTCGTGCATAGGGGATTTCAGCAATGCCTCAATGCAGGACACACAGTATTTATCCTGGAGAAGTTCTGCTAAATACCAAGAGAAAATTGCATGATGTGAGAAGGGCAGACCGCAGCTGAAGCTTCATCATCTGCAGTGGCGGTTCAGCACTGGCCTCACGAGTTCTTCCACACACCATGGCATCGCTTCCATTTTCTTTGGACTGCAGCAGTGAAAGAACAAACATTGCAAAGGGTTCAAAATGAGACCTTCGAGTGCCAGGGCTGAGCCCCTCTGAGGTTTGGATAAATGTCAAAATAACATCAAGCAAAAGCTTTACCTGGGAAAAGCGACCATTTCTGGGTGCATGTTCAGGCAGTTTGTAGTGTACAAGCCACTTTAAACCTTGGTCTCTGTACAGACAGCAGTAGCAGCTTTCCCATGACTTCATGTTTTTATCTCTTTCTAATATTCCCCCCTTTCTTCTTCGCAAAGGGAAAATGTCCAGGTTTGTTCCTTTTAACTTTGTTCGTGGTAGCGCTCTTGACAGAAAGACTTAGTGTCTATTTAACATCTTTGCAAGGAAAAGGCAGAAACTTCTCGGTTACATAAAAGTTTGTATCAAAATTCAAGAATCCCGATTAATTATTGGAGACTTGCCTTGTATCATTCAATTTGTTTGAATAGCTTTAAAGATTAAGCAGATCCAAGGCCTAACAGAACCAGGGCCAGTAAGACAATAGCTGAGATTTCCCTTTGAAACAAAATATACAGGTGGTTTCAGTGAGTTTCTGTGTCTATCTGCCCGGCTTTCTTATTTTTATGTCGTATCCGATATCACAGAACCTGGCAGTAGAAATCATATAGCAATTTGTGAAAGCTTGTTGCTGTTCTAGATATCATATAGTCTGTTCCACACCAGCAAAGACAAAACCAATGCCTTTACTCCTCGAGTTTTCATTCAAAGGATAATGATCTCTGGTAACAAAATATTTGGCAGTGGCATTATTTAAAATGCACAGAGGAAATGTTTGTCCCTAATTCAAGGGCCTGTGGTCACACAGTCTCTGTTCACTTGGTATTTACCAACGAATGCCAGCAGCAAAAAGCCCAGGAACAGAGTTAAGCTTATCACACTCCATCCTTAACCCATCCCGTTGTAAGGGAGGGAATAAAAAGTAATCACTGAATTTCTTTGCGGCCAGAGAACTTATAAACTCTGTGTTATACCCAGCGGGCTCTGATGGCTCCTTCGGTAAACATCTAATTAAGTAGTTGGGGTGAATTTTTTTTCCTTTCAGCACATACTTTTGTGTTTTAAAGTCCCTTTGCATTAAACGACTTCTCGGGTTTTACCGAAATTCTCACACCGACAGAAGAGGGGAGTAGGGAAAAAAGCAGAGAGGAGATTTCGGTCGTGGGAACAGGAGTCAGAGGCAGGGATTTGCGAAGGCTGAAGGCAAATCCTCCCCGAAATCTCCATCTAAAACACGGAAAACCGCAGCCACGAGCTGCCTGGGACAGCTGCCTACCTAAAGAGGGAGCAATGAAGCCGGCCCGAGGGGAATGCCCGCATTTGGGAAGGGGGGATCGCTCCCCGTTAAATCACCTCGCAGGACACGTCCTGGAGGCAGCCCCTTGGGAAAGCGACGGGTTCGCTTTTAGTGGTGTAAATCGGAACTTCGGGAGCTTTACTCGGCGAACCCAAGTGGGTGCCCTGGAGCAGTGGGAACCGGGGTGAGGAAAACAGCCCCGGGGGTGTGGAGAACGGCCGAGCATCCCTCCTCCCCTCTCTTCCCTTTGGAGAGATGCTGCGAGAAGGTCAGAAAACTGCGGATCTCCCTCCCGAAAAGAGCGGAGCCAGTGCCCGAGGGGAAGCTGCGGGCCTCGGGCACGGTCCCGGCCGGTGCCTATGGACAGGGACGGGTCGGGGGGTCCCCGGGGTGCACCCATCTTAAACCCGGAGAGATTAATGGGAGGTTTTAATGGGAGCCACTTCGAGGTACGGGGCTGGGCTGGAAGGGGCTGGGCTGGAAGGGGCCGAGCACACCCCGGGTCAACCTCGCATCCCGGCGGGGACGCGGATCTCTGCCCGCCGGGATAAAGCCGGGCCGGGGCGGGTCTCCCCGTGTCTCCCCCACACCTCCGCCCCTTCTTCCTCGTTAAGAAAGTGTTAGAAAGTTGCTGAAGTGCGAAATGAGCCTGCGAAATCTCGTTGTCCTCATTAAACTCTGACAAGGAGGGTGACAAGAAGCAGCGGAGGGGAAACAATGCGGGCAGTGTTGGGGAGAGCCCCTCGCCGGGGGCAGCCTTTGTGCCCGTCAACAAAAGCTCTTGTTTGCATGTGTTAAAGTCCATTAAACCGCGGCAGCCCCAGGTGCAAACGGCAGCCCCGGAGGGGCCGCGCAACCTTCCGCGCCCGCTGAGCGCGGAGGCGGCAGCGGCAGCAGCGCGGTCCTCAGAGGCGGGATGCAAACGGGCAGGGCCGGGGCACGGTCCTGGCGGGGTGTGCACGGCGAGGTCCTACTAATGAGGGTCCGGCTCTTCATTAACAGGCGTGCCATGCAAGCCTGCAAACCTGGGTGGGTTTTGCTTTGCTCTCTTCTTCTTGCGTGCCCCCGGATCTGTCTGTCCCCTGCCTGGTGTTAGTGGAAGCGTGAAGGCTCTGCAGCAGGAGGATGGGACACAATGTCGGCTATTGTGCCGCTCACCCCATCAAAGGATGGGGTGGGACCCCATAGCTCAAGGCCATGGATATGGGCCTCCTGAGAAAGCTCAGCAGGCACAGAATCATAGAATCAACCAGGTTGGAAACGACCTTTAAGATCAAGTCCAACCATCACCGCAACATTGCCAAGTCCACCACTAAACTATGTCACTAAGGGCCTCATCTGCACAGTTTTTGAATGCTTCCAGGAATGGTGATCCCACCACTTCCCTGGGCAGCCTGTTCCAATGCCTGGCAACTCTCTAAGTGAAGAAATTTTTCCTACCATCCAATCTAAACCTCCCTTGGCACAGCTGGAGGGCATTTTCTCTTGTGCTATTGCTTGTTAAATGGGAGAAGAGACCATGTGCTGTGATGTGGTTTGTTCCTGCTGTGGCTTCTCAAGGTATGTTGGGATGTGGTGAAGCCAGCAAATCCCTGTACAAAGCACTTGCAAGGTTTGAAGAGCAGTTTGCCAACTCCTGGTTCAAACAGCAGAGTTCAACCCAAAAGGTGCAAAAGAAAAGGAGGGACTGTGCAAAGCTTAACCACAAAAACCAGCCTTGCACAGGTCAAAGCCTATGAAAACAACTTCAGCACAGTGTCAGTGTTTTATAGGACTGGCACTGCGCTTTGTCCAAGAAAAAGTATTTCCAGGTTGTGTTGCAACAAGTCCACATCACTTCATCCCCAGTGGGTCTGCCTGGGACCTGCCCCATGGCTATTTTAAAATGCGCTGTTTATAACGATTCATTGCAGTTGACAGAGCTGGGAGACTTGCCTTTTATTCTGCAATTAGACATAAAGGCTCTGAGCTGGCAAAGGCTACGCACTGTAAGCATGTGAGCAGCTCTGCTGAAGTCACCTGGGACTGCTCATGTGCTTAACATTAAGCCTGTGTGAGTGTGCAGGATCAAGGCTGGAGATGGTGTCTTCTTTAAGGATGTTTGCTTACCTGCCCTGTATTTCTAGATTCATGACTGTGCCCTTCACACCCATTTCTCTGGGAAGAGCTGCCGGCGGTAGAGTCAGCCGGACACAGCTCACACATAGCGTGATGAAGCCAAATGATTCTTCCCGTGAACAGAACTTGTTTGCAGGAGCTTGATTCAGGAAGACATTATGGCACCGGGTACGTTGCAAACTGTTCAGCTGTGCAAGGCTGTGTGTATTGAGGCGTTAATGCAGAATTGTTGGGCATTGGGCCCACAACAGCTGTGATGATGAGTGAGAGCAAAGAGGGAGGAAGGAGCAGAAGAAGAAAGTACATTTTAGGCTCCTCAATTCCTGATGAGGCAACCGCTGCTTCCCAAACCTGGGCACTGGTTCCAAATGCCTCTTATCAAGAGAAAGTAAGTAGGAAACAACGTGATCTGTGGAGAAAACAAACGTATTTGTTTTTTCATTTGCCAATCCCGCAAACAATAGCTGTTTGTAGGCAAATAATCTGCAGTCTGCACCCTAAATCAATGCAGGGAGTGGTTCCCATCGCTCTGGTGCCAGACACACTGAATGGTTTGTAATGAAACAGGTCCTTGAACTTCTTCACGGCACAGAGGCTATCTTAGTAGGTTATCGTGCACTTCCTTCTGTTCCTGCTCCCACTCTCCTCCTCTTCCAACACTAGGCCTGGAAGGGAGGAGCGAAGGCAAAAGGAAATAGAAGTTGGTTTAATATAAAAGGCTTCACAACGTTCAGCTGTTTGTTATTTCCTTGCCACTAACTTTTCCAATTTACTCTTGGAGCCAGGCAAACTAAAAGGAAGGCCGGTCCTTGTGCAGTCAGTGTAATACCTATGAGACGCATGAAGAAAATTAATTTGATTGAGGATTTTGCTTCATGAAGTCATTACAGTGCAAAGTATAAATAGGCTTTGTTTTGCCTTGAACCAGCAAAGCCCTGGTTTGCATCAGGATGTCACGTTTAGGATTACAAATACTCAGGCAAGTAGCATTTCATGGTATCTCACATGGCTTCTCTTCACCTTTACTGATAGACTCTGTGAAGGCAGAGAGGAATGAGAGAAGAAACTCTTCTTCAGCCTCAGATGTGTTAAAATGGAAGCTTTAACCTACAGAGCATAAGAAGGGAGATACAAATATTGGGAGAGTGCAAGTTCAAGCAGTACAGCTGCTTCAAATTCCAAGATACACCCAATGCCTATAACCCTTCTTCACTAATATCACTCAGCAAAGCCCAAGTAAGGCTGGATTAACTTTAAAAACCCTACATAATACATATGTTTTCCAAAGGATCTTCAGGACAGCTTCATCTTTCTTTTTAAGGCATCTTTCTAGATTCCAATCCTTTTGAAATCACACGTGAATCCTTTGATAAACTGAGTAGAACTTGCCTTGGGATAAACCAGAAGACCTCTCCACTAATTTTATGTCATTTGCAATGTCTTTCCGAGCTGAAGGAAGCAGTTCAGCTCTCACCATTTCTCCTGCTTGTTTTACATGGGAACTGATCAGGTTTGACTTCAATGAACTCAGCAAAAACCTGTGTAAAAGCCAAGCCTTTAAGCAGCAGTAATTACCATTAGATAACTATATAAGTAGACAGGTAAATAAGCAAATAGGTGCCTTTGTTACTAACCAGCTTCTTCCAACAGATATCTAAGGGTCGTATTCTTCATGTATTTCTCCATGTTTGTATTCTCTGTGTCTGTGCGGTGGGTTGACCCTGTCTGGATGCCAGCTGTTCGCCAAAGCTGCTCTATTACTGCCATTCTCAGCAGGACTGGGGAGAGAAAATATAACAAATGTCTCATGGTTGAGATAAGGACAGGGAGATCACTCAGCAATTACCATCATGGGTAAAACAGACTTGACTCACTGAAATTAGTTTAATTTATTGCCAATCAAATCAGAGTAGGCCAATGAGAAATAAACCCAAAGCTTAAAACATCTTTCCCCTACCTCTCCCTTCTTCCTGGGCTTAACTTCACTCCTGATTTCTCTACCTCCTCCCCGCCAGTGGTGTGGGGGGACAGGGAATGGGGATTGTGGTCAGTTCATCATGTTGTACCTGCTGCTCCTTCCTCCTCAGAAAAGGACGCCTTGCACTCTTTTCCTTCTCCAGCATGGGGTCCCTCCCATGGGACAGAGTCCTCCACAAACCTCTCCAATGTGAGTCCTTCCTACAGGCTGCAGTTCTCCATTGTGGTGTACAATCCTTCAGAAATGGACTGCTCCAGCATGGGACCCCCACGAGTTCGCAAATCCTGCCAGCAAACCTCCTCCAGCATGAGCTCTTCTCTCCATGGGGCCACAGGTCCATGGAGAGAAGCTCCATGCTCCAGCACGGGTTTCCCAGAACCTTCTTTGGGCAGCTGCTTGCTCTGGCCTGGGGTCCTCCATAGACTGCAGGTGGATACCTGCTCCACCATGGGCCTCCATGGGCTGCAGGAGGACAGCCTGCTTCACCATGGTCTGCACCAGGAGCGCCTGGAGCACCTCCTTCCCTCCTGCTCCACTGTTCTTGGGGCCTGCAGAGCTCTTTCTGTCAAATATTCTCACTCCTCTCTCTGGCTGCAGTTGCTCTTGTTCTGTAACATTTTCCCTTTCTTGAATACATTATCCCAGAGGTGCTATCACCATCGTTGATGGGCTCAGCCTTGGCCAGCAGTGGGTCTGTCTTGCCACGCAAACCCAATACAGTGTGGAATAACAAATCCAGCCCAGTAAGAGGGGACCAGGTTGAGGGAGCTCTCTAGACCCTGTTTGTTTCTGAGGTCTAGGATGGATCTTGGGATTTTGCAGCCAGAAAATATTTGGAGAAACAAAGCAAACCAAATCCTGCTGGCAAAGCATATGTCTTGCTCCTTTCAAATGGCCAGCCCATACCAATTAAACAGCCCGCTACTGCTACCAGAGAGCCTGTAAAATGCCAATCATATCCGAGTTCAAAAACCCATCCTACCGCTGACCCGTATCATGGTGAAGCTGATCGACAGTGATGAAATTTATGATTTTTAAGTTTGCTTAGAAAAGTGAACTCAAACCCTAGAGAAAATAAAGTTACAGGAATAGAAAGTTTACAAAATCTGGCACAGAAAAAGTAAGAAAAAGTCCCAGATGAAAGTCACTGGGGAGCAATGCACTGTCAGCTGTGTGCTCTGCCTTAGCTGGGTGTCTTGGTGGCAGATCTGATCCGGTTTGTTGTTTAATGACTGCTGTAGCTGAGCGCAGTGGGAGCTGAGCTCAGAATGCCCATCATGTAAAGTGCTCACACTGTAGGTGACTCACATGGGGAATCCAAAATGATAAAGACCCTTCTTTTAATTCATCGCCACCTGCCTTCTTTCCTTGCTGATAATCCAGGGTCAGGATCCTCTCTGAATTACTGGGAAAGGAAATGCTGCCTGTGAAACACTCAGACATTGCTGTCATGAGCACCATGGAAAAAAACAGACGGAAATGAATAATTTTGTGCCCAAAGCACAGTTTGAATAACAGGCAGTAAAAAGCCCCGTCGCTGCACATTAAACAAGAGGAGAATAAATCATGAGGGAGCTGCTCTCTCAGGAGCTGCAATCACTGCCAATGCGGAGTGAGGGGGGTGCCTGCAGGAAAAGGACATGGATAACTCAATTACAGTTCATCAGGCTGTGCAAAACCAGGCGAATTCTGATCGGTTCTAGCTGCTGAGTGCCGGAGTGTGCAGCCTCAGTAGCCTTTTACAGTATATGGTTTCAGCTACATATTTATGTTTGAGTGTGTACGTGTGCTTCAGGGTTTATGTAAAATAAGCAGAAGCAGCTTTGGCTCTGTGCCATGTTAACTGCTCTACACAGCTACGGGGCTTCCAGTCAGCTTGAAGCATAGGCTGAGGTCTAGATGCAAAATATCATTGGAATATCAATTGATCAACTTGTGTCATAGCTCTCAATGGCTACGCCACTGCTGACCAGGCAAAACCATTGTCCTGTGGGTGAATATGTGCTCTGTTGCTAAATCTGTCTTCATCCATGGGGCAGGATGCCAAAGTTGTCTGGAAACATCATGCTCCCAGGTGATCTGGAGATATCTTCATTGATCCTCCGGATACAACTCCCTGGTATGGAGCCAGGAGGTAAGATACATGTATACAGGAGTGGAGTGTATTTGAAGGATGGATTACCACCATTATTCCCTTCATTCTGGTTAAATGAGGTGGGGAAGTCAGAGAAATTAATTCCTGCAGAGACCCTTGACCCCCACACCAGATAGGGAGACAGCTACATCACAGCACGAACATCTCCTTGGCACAGAAATGGGTGCTTAGGTCTGATCCGTGGTTACAGATTTAAGACTGCGTATGTCTGACCCAGCAGAGGAAAGGCAATCTCTGTGCTGGCTGGCAGAGCAGAACTGGTGCGCTCACAGCTAGAAACCTGTGAGACACGGCTCTGCAGAGCAGCACAGCACCAGGGAATTCACAGCTATCGCAGGCGGTGCAGCAGGTTAAGGATACATATTGCAGACATCTCTGCAAACACTGTAGAACATAACAGGGTGACTCAGTAGTGATGTGACCTTTCATTAACAGATGCTTTTCCTCTCGTGGCTGTTTCTGACACGTTTATCAACTGTTACAAGCCTAGGTAAACCCCATTTTTTCAGTGCTTCTATTTGAATGGTGGCATGGCCCTCCTGGAGCATGGGAATGAATATAAAACGTCTCTCACTTGTTCTGATCAGGGCTCTGCTGTTGCTCTTAGGACATCTCCCGCTGAGCTATCCATTCAGCAGTCTGGGGGAGCGAGTGCTTCCACCTCTGTGGATCTGATATAAGCACCAGCAACAAAACACTCATCTCCTGAGGCCAGTGGTGTTGTTCCCATTTGCGGTAGGAATGAGTTTGCTCAACAAGGGACCAGTGTCCACAAACCTCTTTGACAGGGGAACATTTTGTTACTCTTCTTGTGACGTTCCTAGGGAGAACATTGCAGACAGCTCTGTGTATTGGTTAAAGTTTATTGTTTCAGCTCATTCAAATGTCGCTGACTCACAATTCATTCACTTCGTGCAGCCTTTCAAAAGTCTTACACATCCCCAAACCCTGCACGTGGAACTCTTGCCTTAGATACAGCTCACACTGCACCAATGTTAACTTGAAGAAGCAATAATGCCTAAAGTAATTTCCCCAGGTATGTCTTGTAAAAAGTCTTCCTCATGAGAGGTAAGAGACATTCCATGGTCATTCCATGCAAGAAAACCCACTGGAAGGACTCTTTAACCACTGCTTGTCCTGGAGCTTCTTATTCATCGTTCTCCTCATCCACATATTTTGTCCTCTAGTTACAAGAGTATTTTCCCCTTTAGCTGAGCATTTGTGTGGGCAAAATACAGACAGAAATGGGTAAATTCTATTGATATTGTGTCACCTCTTTAACGATTTCAGCCCTCTTCCCTGCTATTTGAAGTGTCAAGTTATTGCCTGTAGTGTTGTGATACATTCTGGTAAAAACAGAAATGCCATATTGCTAGAGGTCCAAACAGGTTTGGTTGCCAGACCACTGGGCCTAATGGATCAGTGGCTGTTTCTTTTCCCAAGATAACAGACAGAAACATCTCCTGTCTCAGGCTTGAACTTGCACATCCAATCAGTCTCCTTGGAGTGTTGTTGAGGCCATCTAAGGATAGCTTAGATCCAAATTCCTCTTTACTGGGACCAGGACTACGTTGGGATTTGGAGAACAGATTCTTCAAGCTTTGTGGCTTTTGTGGGTAATACTAACCGGACGGTTGAAAATGGACAGCTCAGAAACAAACATTTCTGCTGTTGTAATGCATCCCTTTATTTTCTGATAATTCTTATTCGCTTCTGCCATTGCATACGAAGATACTCCCACGAATTACTTATAACTGAAGCACCTTCCCATGTGAAGAGGAGATTCCGTCTTGCAGCTGGTAGGGTGGATGAGTCCTTTAGTGTTGACAGTTCGACAGAAATTGATTCAGTGGCTTGTCTGGTAAAGACTGTGGGGGACAAAACTCCTCCTTTGTGTTATGGCAGCTCTCAGGAGCCAAGCACCACCGAATAGGCTTTCATGTGGGCAGAGGACCTCCAGGAATACCCTTCGAGCTGCGGGAAGTGGGGTTTGATTCCTCAGTGGTACTTTCCCTTCTGAATCAGCACCAACTCTTGTGCTGCTGTGGTATCACGGGCTGCCCGCCTTTGGAAGCGCTGAGTATTTTTAAGCATTCTCCAGCAAAATGCTGACTGTTGCTGGGGATGACAGATCCTGCGAGGCATTTTGTAAGATAACTGCTGGCATCTTGCCACTTGTTATATGGAAAATGTGTTGTATTATCTTCCATGTGTGTGTGGGTGTAAGGGTGCTCCCAGTGTCCTGGCCCCCAGCCTGCAAAGACTTACACATATTTCATTCAGAATGAAGTGAAGCAATGCATAATGAACTTGTTCAGGCGCAGAGCCTAGATCTGTCACTTCAGACATGTTCCATATCCTTTAGGGCTTCTTGAAAGACAGCATCTTTCTCGATGTTCTGAGTATGTTACTATGAAAACCGTGCTGGAGATTGGCTGTGTAGGACACAAGTATATTGGTTATCACTGAAGGAAGTTGCAGCGGGAGGGCTTGGTCCTGCACTGGTATGCCGAAGTCCTTTAGTCAAACTGGGGTGGTCAAACTGGTCCTAGACTCACGTACACACATGGATGTGGAGGAGCTGCTGTCTGCTCCACACCAGACATTTCATAGGATCCCAGACTGGTCTGGGTTGGAAGGGACCTTAAAGCTCCTCCAGCTCCAACCCCTGCCATGGGCAGGGACCCCTTCCACTGGAGCAGCTT
>JAVHNF010005522.1:17407-28881 GCA_034783455.1 Micropsitta finschii | reverse complement strand
ACATTTATTAATGTTTTTAGTTGGCTGATGCTGTTGTGTTGGCTGATGATGTTGCATAATTTCCTGTCTTCTCAGCGAGAAGGGACCAAATGCAACAGATTGTGATGTTCACTTTTTACCAGGTCATGTACAGGTAACAGTATACATCTCTTTCCCTTAGCTTGAAATACTTAATGGGGTATTAAACGTTGTTATGTAGAGAGGAGAGAGTTCTGCTGTTTTGGAGATGCTTCAGTTGAAAAATCTGAATTTTCATCTCCTTTTCTCTCTGATATCTCTAAACATAATTTTTTGCAGGTGGAAAAATTGCAGCTTTAGTCTGTGTTGTAGGAATTACTTTCTTCACTTCTGTACCTTTCATAGAGAGGTTTTAATTGAAAAGTGGCACTGGTGCTTACTGGTGCTAGATAAAACTCAAATACCTTCTTTTCTAGTTGCTTCCCAGAAAGAACATGTAACAGAAGGAATCCTTCTGTGAGTTCTATGACTAACTTGTGAAGTCAAAGGACTGACTGCAAACTCTTTAATTAGCATTCTAGTCAATAAGGTAAGATTGTTTAGACTACTGCTACATTTATTGCTTCTTTGTTTCTATTAAAAAAACCTCAGAAGAAGCTGTTGGAAAGATTGTGTTTAAACTGCAGCTTGTTTTGGGCTAGTGATTATTTATTTTCCCCCTTTGGGTGGTACAGCACTATTGTGAGGATATACTATTATGTAAGCACATGCATTTCTTTAACATGTCAGACATATTTCCAGACAGACTCCGTGTACAAAAAAGGAAATAAGAAAGTTTTTATTGAATAGCCACAGTTGGTGTTACTGTTGGAGTTAAATTCTTCATTTTGTATGGCTACACCCTACCAGCCATGCGTTTTAAAACTCTGTATAAAAACAAAGAGCATCTGATAATTATTATAGCTTATTTGAGGAAGTGATAAAACCGAAGAGCAGCAGGGATCCTTTCCTTTTTCAGCTTGGTTTTTATTAACATTGTTGTGCTTGCCTGCCATTGAGAGATCTCAAAAAGGAAATTAAGTAGGCATAATACTTGTGTAACATTTGGTTGAATTTCACGTAGATAATGATAGGATGGAGAGACATGTTCCAGCTTACAAATTAACTGTACAAACCCAGTTACTGGACAGTTAAAATTTTAGACTTTGAATGTCAGGACATTTATTAAAGCTTTTCTGACTGATTTTTGTGGAAATTTTGGGGTTTTGAAAACTACTGATGTATGCCAATCAGCAAAGGAATAACATCAACCCGGTGTTTTTTGTTGTTCGCATCAGTGTTGCCATCCATTACCTGCCTTAGCTGCTGATGCTGTATAAAATGCTTGCAATTACTTCAGATTTTTTTTTAGAAACATAACCAGAGCTTATTTTCAATGTGTTTTGAAATGTACTTAGCTACATTGACTTTGCTTGCTTTTACTGAAATGTGTAATTGTATGTGATTCTGTGTATGGTAGTGGTGTATAATCTTGGGTCTTGTTTTATACCCAGATGGTCTAGGCAGAGCTTCAGATGAGAAAGTTTAATTTATTGAGAAGTTGTGAGTATTCTTCTTTAAAGTCAATAGAAAGAACATTTCTTTTCAAACTAACTAAAATCATAGCTTCAAGCCTTCAGAACAGTGGACACAAAAAATGATTAAATATCTGATTCCCCAAGAAAGAGAACAAATTAAATAGGGGTAGGATGCTAGGTGGTTGTTTTGCCATTTTTTTTTTAATGGCACAGCTGTTCACAAATGATTTCGTTTGACATGATTAAATGTACTTAAATTATGGTCTGTTTACAGATAAATTCCACTTGTTTATAACTTGTGTAGTGCCGATGTACTTGGTACATAGCTAGCTCATGTATAGTTAAAGGAAGAAGATGGCTGTATTCTACTGAGTGAAGACATACAGTGTTAATCTGAGGCTTTTAATTCTTGAGCATGAGTAAGTTGCCTTTGCTGTAAAGACACAAATGAAGGGCAAAATATAAATAGGGAACTGGAGAAATTTGATATGCTAAAGGCCAAAGAATATACCTCCTGCTTGCATTCTGTGCTTTGAGTGGACAGAACGTTTTGAAAAGGCAGGCAAACTTTTCTCATTGGTGATGGGGCTGACTTAGTGTAATCGATTGGGTATGTGGGATTTTAGTCAATCCTAATACAGCAAATAACTTGGAAAATGCTGCTTTTTAAAGTAAGATGAGTAATTTCTCTGTGACATTCAGTGGTTTCTTGTATGACTGTATATTTACTCTGTATGCACTTATGGTAGCCAAGGCTGTCTGACTGATGGTTATTAACTTTCGGATTCTGGAGGCAATGTAAAAGTGAGAATTTGCATGTTAAAACAGTAGTTCTCAAACCATATGTACTTGTCCAGATCAGATTCCATATGTTTCAATGTGTACAAGGGATGTGTGCTTAACTGCTAGAGCACATATATCAACTCTGTTGCCATGTTTCTTTAGGGAAGGGGTAGGGGAGTAGGTCTACGCTTTAAAAACGGCATTGTGGATTGATGCATTCACGAATAATTAACTTCAGTTTCCTGACAAAAGGTTTGTTTTCCTTTGGCTGTCTTTAGAAGAAATCGCTGGTTAGGTAATGGAGTTTCAAGCAGCTAAGGCTGTAGTCTTCTCTATTGCTGTAAGTGGTTGCTGCAGAATGCTTTTGAATTGAAATTACCACAGGTGCATACTTTGAGGAAAGTCACAAGTGTCCCCTTCCAGGTACTGGGGGAGGTCGTAGCCAAAAGGTGATCTTGTTGGCATTCAAGGCACCAGGGAACAAGATAAATACGTTATTTGTTGTTAGAAATTGCTTCTGAAGAACAGTAGCAGTATCTCCAAACAGAGGTTTCAGTTTGTTTTAGAGTCTGCAGAGGTGGCAAAAGCTGGGGAGAGACCTGTAGGTGCCGGGGCTGGGAATAATGCTGTGGAAGCTGTTAAGAGCCCGAGAGGATTGCAGCTGGGCAAGGCAATGTTGCTGAGTACTTGTGGAAGTGACAGGGTATCCGTATGCAAGCTCGTTTCTGGAAATGGAAGTGTACAACATGCTTAAGTTTCTACTTAAGAGTAAAGAATGCATACCTCCAAGATGGCATATTGGCTTCTGTGTTGTGACGCGCAGTACTGCTATTTTGTGCCAAGCTCACAGGATCAATTCTAAGTTTGTGGTGATACATAACACGACTGTAAACAGTTTAATGTATTATGGCAACATTATGATATGGAAAACCTGTTTCTTGCTTCAGTTATCTGATAGTATAAAACAGGCTCCTGGGCAAAGAAAGAAAATTTCACTTCCTGTCTCTGAGAGTTACTAAAACATAAATCCAAATGCCATGAATGGGTACAATATAATGATATCTTAATGGCTCTTTATTGGTGCATGGATTGTTCATTTGTATGTGTGTATCTTTAAGATGTACTAAATTTGAATTGAAGAAGGTATGGTTACAGAAAAGTCAAGAATAGGCATGATCTCAATTTTGAGAACTGGTCTCCTTTAAAGCTCTGTATCAAAATAATATTGTGTTGTGCAAGTCTAATATTTCACCAGCAGATCATTGATAAACATATTTTAATTCTTCCAGTTTTCCTGAAGTGAAGAATAGTATGGGAAAGAGGAGAATAATCTAGGAACTACTTCCAACTTCCTATTGCTTATAAGGGAATCATTGATAAGCCAATCAAGAAATTGGCTTGTGAGGAGTATTGCAAGGCAAAGGTGGTGTCCTTCTGTAAGCTCTGTTGTCAAGGTAATTCTTGAGAGTACCATGGGAAATTCATGTGTTACAGCCAGCAACAGAAGTGAGTTTTACGTATGCCTTGGCAAGGCTGCTGTTCTCCACCTTCCCCATTTTTTTTGTCTGTTTCCAACTTTGTCATAGAAGTATCCAGTGCTTTTCTTTTATCCTTAACAGGATAGCAGATGACCTCAGAGGCATTGGATTGTCATTGGGTGCCCTGTCCTATATGGGCAGTGAGTCTATATCCCTGTGATGGGGAAGGATTCTCGTGGGAAGTCTCCTATAAAAAAAAGTATGGTTTGTGACTCTGAGAAATTGGCATGTTTTCTCCACATATCTGCAGAGATTGATAGTGACTTGTACTGCTGTGTTGGAGAGAAGTTTCTCTCAGTGGCTGTAGGCAAGGGCCCTTCTGTTAAAGTGAGAAAGAGAGCATTTGCAACTCTACAATACTGCTGTGTTTCATATACTGCTTCGTATAGAACTAAACACCAAGTTGCTTCCAAGTAGGGTAATGTCACCTTTCCTTATGTTACTTTGCACTATCTCGTTGGCATGAATGGCTAAGGTCCAGGTAAAGCACATTCCTTGCTCCTGATGAATGCAGTTTCAAAGCATGGCTTCTCTTTAACAACTAATTTAAGACACACAGCATCTTTTCCAGTGTATTAATTCTAGGCAGATAGTAATGAAAACTGAACTGTAAATGATGACCTGGATGTGACTCGTGTTTTTGAATTCTGATTCTCCCTGCCTTGTGTTGTATGTGCTATAGAAAGGGCTGCTTAAACCCATGAGGTCCCAAGAAACCAGCTTTATTAAAGTACGAGAAATCGAGGAATTTGCAAAAATAATCCTGTTTTCTCTTTGATATACCTAATGATTGTGTTTTGAGACAGTCATCAGTAGTGATGTCCTGATTTTTCATCACCTGTGAACAAAAGTGTCAAAACAAGTTATATGCTTTGAATTCTATCTGATAGTAAGGTCACTAATCCTATATCAATCCAAGTCATAGAAAATCCAAACCAGAAAACTAACTCTATGTTGGAAGTGAAACAAAAAATGTAAATAAGATCACACTGTGTTAAAGGAGCAAACCTCTTGCAGCTGATGATGAAAGTCTTTGTAGATGAGGTAGCTGGTCTTTAAATGTCCTCAGCTGGTTGCGTTTGTTAATGTGTTAAACTTACAAGCAAGCAGTTTGCCAGAAGTCTTATCAATGGGAATAATGGTTTATATCAAAGTTGTTCACAGTCTAGATGTAATGAAACAGCCAGAATTACTTACTTTAAACTGAGTAATTGATGTGGTCCTGTCATGGTATTCTAAGATCCCACTTGAGCACAAGCAAGTCTTTTTGTCATAGAAAGTGCCACCCAGTTTACAGCTACAGCACAACAGACAAGTCTAGGACTGAGCACAGGGCAGTTTGTCTTCCCTTGGAGCTGAGGGCTCAGTGAGGTTTCTGGTTTTAAATGCTTTCTGGTGCTGAATCTTGGCCAGTGCTTTATGAGGCTAGGAGCAAAGGTTTTGTTTGTTCTTTAGTTATAGAATTGAAGGTAGAATTGCCCTTGATGGGGTATTTGGGTGATAAAATCTTGTGTGATAAAAGAAAATAAAATGATGAGCATAAAATGATGAGCATAAAAATCCACTGGATGCTTGGAGGCTTTTTGCCTCCCAAATAACAGCTTTGTGTCCAAGTGTTTGCCAGGTTGATAAAGAGACTGCCTCCAGCAAATAGTGCAGCCCTGGAACTGCCACCCTGTCTTGGTGTTGCCATATGAAGGCAGAAATACTTGTGCCATTGTGCACTGTCAGTAACACTTGAAGACAGGCTGAGGTACGAGGCTGCATCAGTATTATTCCCTAGAGCAGATTTGCAGTAACACCCAATGTTTTTGGACACTTTAGGCTGTTAAGATGCTGTTTGTAGCTGGTTTGAACTTGGTCTCAAAAGTTAGAGCAATGCAATGTGTAGACTGCTTGCAGGGAGCAGGTCAGAGAACCTCTTTTAATTGAACTGTGGTATGCTCATGCCCTTGGGGAAAGTGCCTTTCCAAAGATGTGCACTTCGGAGGCTTTTCAAAGAAGTTAGTATTTGAACTGATGAAAGATGGTCTCTACTGGGTGTGCTCATCCCTTGCATTCTCCTTACGGGACAAATGGAAGCAGTGTTGTGCACAGTGAGCATGAAGCAGAGTAAGGCTTTTCTGTAGGTGTTTTTCCTACTTGCAGAGTGAGGTGATGGTCTCTACTGAGCTACTGAGGCAGGAGAGAGGAAAAAGGGTCAGGATAGAAATGGAGCAGCAATGAGCAGGACTTGATGTAGAGGAGGAAGGTGAAGGAGGTAGCTTAGAACAAAGAGCAGTGTGAATTTGTTAAGGGGGAAATTATATGTGGTTTTGTAACTGGAGGTGCAAGGTGGGTATGAAGGTTTGCAGGCATTTTCCAAGGCTGCAATGCTTGACTTTGTAATCTTAATGTTCTCTTAGTGGGGCTTTTTATGTAATGCTCAGTAAATCTGTGTAGATCAGAACTGAGCACCAGGATGCACACAGTGTGTCCCTGGCACCTTGACAGTTACGAGTCTTTGTCACGCCTCGTGCCTACCTATTGCAACATGCCTGCAATGGGCATGCCATTTGGACTCCCCTAATGCCTAGTCATAACAGGGTGGATTAAGAATGGTATTTCAGCTTTCCTGAAGAATTTCCTTGTTTTTGCTGGTCTCTCAGGCCTATTGAGGCTGTGCAGACTCACAAGAACTCAGTTGGTGGTGCTACTCCTGCGGGTGATTTGAGAAAGCCTATTTGCGTATGTGATGATGACTACAGTCTATAGGCTGTATCTCTGAGAAGAGACAAGAATAAAGACAACTAGTATTTGCAGGAGCTACAGCAGGGCTCAGGTGCTTCCATGGTTATAGGATGGGGAAAATCTCCCCACACAGCCACCTCTTCCATGTTCTGTGAGTGCCAGGGTGGTGGAAAGACCCGCAGTACCAAAGGCATGTTGTGTTGTGGCCTGTGCCAGTGCAGACCCAGTGCTTTCCACATCAGTGCTCCCAGCCCAGTCACAGAAGCTAATTAATTGCTGCTAAGGAAGACTAATTTAAACCTGACACACTTCTTGTGTTTCATTGTCTGCTTTGTCACATAAAATACTGCCTTCTTTCAGCTGGAGCCTTCATTCCAGCAGGCAGAGTGGGGAGCACATAAAAGTGGAGTGGCTGGTGGTGCCTTCTGGCTTTTGTGATGTGCCAGTTTGAATTCAGATCAACTCAACTGAAGTGAACCACTCTGAAGGCTCATTCTGCCTGTGGGTGATGGGGCCCAGGCAGTACAGACTTGCCTGTCCAGTGGCTGTTTGCTTGCCAGCACCCTTGGCGTGACCAGAGCCATTCTTAACCCCATGTATGAGCACAAGTTTCCTGCAATGGTTTCCCCACTAGCGCCCTTCCAAAGGGTGGATTTCTTTTCCCAATAGTATAAGTTAGACTATTTTAAAGCTGTGTAATCTTGCAAAGAAAAGGAGCCAAATCTAGTGTAAGGTGACGTTTCTGTGGGTGACAACTTGCTGTGTTGTCCAAGAACTTTTTTCTTGGTTGAGCCCCACACACTTCCCCATGAGGGGAGAATGGCCAGACCCTGCTGGATCAGTGCAGAGGCTTACTTCATAATTGTATCCAAATGAGACTTGAGATAAGACAAAAATGACAGCAACTGGAGAAGTGCTATGAGGAATGATAAAAGCCTGAAACCCTCCCTCCTTTCCCACCCCCTTGAGCCACATATTATGGTGAGGTGCAAGTTCTCCATCAGCAAAGTGGGCTGAGGGCTTTGCCAGACATTACATAGAGCAGGACTCCATCCAAAGCCAGGGTGAGGTATGCTTTATGTATGCTTGGGGTTGTGGATGCTGATGGCAGTGTTCCCGTTGATTTCACTGAGTCAGGACATTGCCCTTGGCTTCACTTTTAATCAGTATATGTGGGGAGAAGGGAGGAGTCCATGGCATGCTGTGGCCAGAGCAAATGCATGAAAGCTTCTCTGGGGATGGCAAGGGAAGGGAGAGTGGCACTAAGTCTATGTAGGTGAAATGCCTTTGTCAGAGCATTGAACCCTTCCCATCTCTCAGAAATGTTCTAAAAGGTGATCTTCACACCTAAGGGAACTTTAATGTGTTGACTGTTACTGGCATTAGTTCCAGTGGGATGGAATGATGGGACAAGTGGTAGGTTTGGCAGTGCTGGGTTAATGGTTGGACTTAATGATCTTAAAGGACTTTTCCAACTTAAATGGTTCTATGATCTTGCTTCTCCATCTTCCCCCAGTGTCACTTACATCCTCTATCAGCAGAAATATGAATTTGGATTATTTTATAAACAAACCAGCTGCACAGAATTCCCTTTGAAAGACCCTACTGGTACTTTGACCTCAAGGTTTTTTATTAGCCCAGGCGAAGCCCAAAATACATTGCAGGTTTAGGTTCAAATCCAGGAGTAAAATGGAAGTGGCTTTGTAAGACAACTTGGTTTTAACCACCACAGCATCATCTAGGAAGCAGCCTGATGGGGTTTCTCTGCCATTGTCCAGCTCCTTCCTTGTAACCTAAGGTTTTCTTGTGTATGTGGCTGCTCTAGCCTGATGTGGATAATGCAGTGGAAGCAGCAAAGGCAGCATTCCAGAGGGGTTCTCCATGGAGACAGATGGATGCCCTGAGCAGAGGACGACTCCTGCACAAGCTGGCTGATCTTCTCGAGCGGGATAGAGTTGTCCTGGCAGTAAGTACTGTGAGCAGTGATCAGCCAGCAACAGCTGGCTGGTTGCTCAACTCCATCCTCTGATACTGCTGCTTCCTTATCTAACTAATACTTTTCTCTCCATGAAGGACAGAAGAGTCCATGCAGGAGACATGGCTTACCTTCCACTTTCTGCAGGATGATGTTAGGGCTCTTGGAAGAAGGCTGATAGTTTTCTTATATAGTTGACTTCTCTAAAACTTTAGCTAGTTACGGAAGTGATTACAGATATTAAATTTTCAAAGCCATAAACATATTCTTTTTCAGTTTAAGTCGTCAGTGATCATAGCTGTCTCCCAGTTCTTATCTTAAAAACAAACCAACCCAAACAGAGCAACCAACAAATAAACCCAGACCAAACAAAAACCCCTAAACCACCACAAATGACCTGGTCCTTCTTTATTACAAAAATACAAGGCCAGTTTGACTCCCGTGCAAGTTGCTTCCCCTAAAATGGGGGGCTGGAAAGAGACTCTTTCTCTTGCTGGATGTCATCCAAAGTTTAAAATGTGTGTAAGTGGGAACTATTTCATTCCCTACTAAATACTGGCTCAGAAAAATAGCATTATAGCCCTAAAGCTGTTTTAATTTGGACCTGTGCTGAAGACCTATGGCTAATGATTCCCCATCCTGTTCTGAAGGAATCCTTCTGGTGCAGAACAAAGGGAACAGGACTGGAGCTAAAATCCACTGCAGTTGGTATAAACCTTTAGAATATATGGGCCTCATAAATCTTTGCACATTCCACCCACAGATCCTAACATCTCTTAGCTTGAGCTATTGTCTGTCCAAGCCTAAGATCCTGGACCTCAGCACTGGGTAATTCAATGCTGCACTTTGGCTCTGCCTATCTTCAGGGGAATGGCATTTGTGCCATTCAGTGCTGGTAGATCCCTATGTGCCTGAGCCAATGTCCCACTGGGGTCAGTAGGACTTAATGTACATGGGATGTTCTTAGGAGTCTGTACTTGCGTGACTGTTCTGAGCTGGGTCTCTCCCCAACACAATGCCTCTTAACCACATGAAAGCTTTCAGTTTCAGCAGGACAAAACCAAAGCATCCAGGTCTGAAGGCAGTTCTGGCCAGCAAATAAAAGGCAAGGAGAAAAAAGTGTGTGAATATACCCTGTTCATTTTCTGCTCCCTTTTTTGATGTGACTCCAGAGGACCTTCCTTTTTCCATAACCAGGATATTCATTTCAAGCTCTCTGCTGGCCTTCTGATCTGGGAGGGCTTGTTTGGCATTGTTGTTTTTACTGCAGAAAACCAGCCCTAGCTGCCTTGGCTGCATGCTAAGTAATGACTTATAAAAATCAGTCAGTTTAGCAGACAGCCGGAGTGGATAACAATCCTGGTCATTCCAAGGGGAATGTCTGTTTGGACCCTAATATCTATGGAAGATGACAGGGTATGACTTCATATGTAAACAAAGATGTTTCAATCTACCAAGGGATAGTACTTCCTTTATGGTTGTGCTGGCCAGTTGCACCAATATCCCGATTTAATGACCTGAGTAGAGAACAAAGCATTCACTGAGCTAATGTCCAGAGCAGTGAGAAGGACATGGGCCCAGACTGGACTTCATTTAGAGCTGCTCAGCATCAGTGCAGCTTTAGTGAAGTGACTCCTGCCTTGCCTTAGTCTCAGCCCAGATCTGAGCCCAAAGGTTACTTTAGCAGAACTCTAAAAAACGTGGGGTTTATCATCCTGTGGACAAAAGAATATTTTCAGAGGTTGGTTTTAGGGCTATCAAGTAGAAAAAGTAGATTTGCAAATAAAAGTGGATCTGACTGATTTCAGTGACACCATTTGGAATCCAGAGCATCTGCGTTGGAGGGTCAGTTACAGTGAAGTCATGACACATCATTTCTGACCAGTGCCCCAGATCACAGCCCTGGATCCCATTGAGAGCCACCTTCTGGGGGCTTCTGGAGGATGTGCTCTCATTGCAATCACCTTGTGAATGCAGCAGGGTTATTTGGTCTAGTCTCCCTTCTACCTTACTTGTATCAACAAGTTCATTCCTTAAGTCTAAACAGAAGGAAAGAAGCCTCATGTCTGCAGCACAAGGCAAAATAAAATTGAGAAGGAGTTCCTCTAAAACTGCTTTTTATTTTAAGAAAACCCACTTTAATATTGATGCAATTTGGTTTTTTCAGACCCTGGAAACAATGGACACAGGCAAACCCTTTCTGCAGGCTTATTTCATTGACCTGGAAGGTTGTATAAAAACACTCCGATATTATGCTGGATGGGCTGATAAAATCCAGGGCAGAACTATCCCAGTGGGTAAGTTCCTTCAGACCCAGTTTCAGAGCTGGGATGGGATCTGGCTCAAGGGGTGGGAGGGAAGTGCACGGAGAGGTCTGCGTGTGAAAAATAGTCTGCATTTCCTTTCTGTCTCAGGATGCATTTTAAGTAGATGTGTTTCAAGATTTAAGCTAATGGCAGGACAATGGAATGCCTGGGTAGATCTCTGGAAAACAATGGATGGGCTCTTTTGTTGCCTTTTTAACAGAGAAAACTTTTTGGTTTTAAATTCGGGGTAATTTTTAAAATAAAAAGCTACAGGTTATAGGGGAGTTTACTCATTGGGTGTCACTGAAATGAATTAAAATGCTGGAGAGTGTAAGGATGGAGGTTTCTAGGGAGAGCTGTATAAAGGCAGCAGAGCTTGTACTGTTCTAGATGGCAGACAGATGTGGCAGAGGGTTGAATCCACCAGTGTCTTCCACCTCACTGATGTTCCTGCATCCCTGACAGTGCTCGCTTACAGATGATTAGAGATAGTATGTAGTGCTTTATCTTAAATCTTATTAAAGAGAAGGTCAGAGATGTTGCCTCCTCTCAGGAGCCAAATCCTGAGCTTTTGGAGTGACCCTCTTAAGTCTTCTGACACTTCAAA
>JAVHNF010005506.1:15813-26004 GCA_034783455.1 Micropsitta finschii | reverse complement strand
TTATACTGTAATATTTCTTTGTCACCATCCATTGGTATAAGGCTTATTTTTGTGCCAGTAACATAATAAACTCATAAATGTTAACATGAAGACACTGTTTCAGGTAAACATCATTTACTCTCTCAGAAGAGATGCTGTGACTTACTTTAATGGAGCAACATCTGTTCTTCAGAATTAAATGAGTTCCCTGAACAATAATTAGTAAAAATATTGCCACTAAATACAGCTGGCGTATTGTTTATAATAACAATATAAACCCATACAATTGATGTAAATACAAATGGCAGTAAGTGCCCTTTTCTGCTTTGCTCTAGCCTGCCCCAGTGGGCATCTTTAGCAAAGATTTTCACTAAATAGTTGAGTTGTTGGTCTGAATACTTAAACACTGATAATGTGTTTTGCTGGGAAGAGTTGATAAGTTTCTGATAGCAGTAACTGTCAAAACATTTCTAGTTCTTCTGATTATGTGATGGTATGGAGTTAATAATGTGAAAGCATTGTTACAAAGATGCTCAAGAGTCAAAAAAAAGTCCTAATGGAGGGCTTTTTTATGTTATTTCTTCCCAGCAAAGATCACTGTTTGTGCGAGTGCATCATTGGCATTTCACATATGCTGAGGATGCTGGGGAGGGCCTCTTCATCACTGTAGTGATAGGACAAGGTGTGATGGGTTAAAATTTAAAGAGGGGAAGTTATAGATTGGATATGAGGAAGTTCTTTATTGTAAGGGTGGTGCACGGGAATGGGTTGCCCAAGGGAGCTGTGAATGCTTCATCCCTGGCAGTGTTCAAAGCCAGGTTGCACAGAGCCTTGGGTGACATGGTTTAGCATGAGGTGTCCCTGTGCACGGCAGAGGGGCTGGAACTAGATGACCTTAATGTCCTTTCCAACCCAAACTTTTCCATAATTTTATGATTCTATATCAGGAAGTAGCAGTTTGTCATTCTTTAGAGTGTATTTAGAGAGCCTCAGCCTCAAAGGATGGCAAGAAGAGAATGGTGAATGTATTCACTTGGTTCTATTGTTTGTGTTTTTTTAATTTCAATTATGGAAGTATTAAGCTGCATTGCACTCATGTTGAACATCAAATGGTAGGGTGTTCTTAAGTTTGGTAACCATTTCTACTGTAACTTTTCTTTTGGTCATTCACTGCAAAGTGGTTGACCATCTCACACGGCAGCTAAACAGGGCAAGTTAACATGCTGATGGTAGAATAACAATGCTGTGGGAAAGATATGTTTTCTGTGAACAACTGAATAGTATATCCATGTTACATAATGTTACTGGAATATATTTTCTTCTGTTGGCAACTAAGAAGAATTGCAAGTTGGTCTCTATTGTTTTTCTGTTGTTTTGGTGGCTGTATATTATCTCTATGATCTTATGCTAACGAGAAAGGGAAAACTGGGTAGTTGACTTAATTTAACTTTTTTAAATTTCTCTGGCTGTAATTACTACTTTCAGTAACACCTTTGCCCATTAAATTTACACATCACTTGATCTAAGACTGACATCATCTATATGTGGGTCTGTTTCGGAAAGAACATGCTGGGATTTAGCTTTCCTAGAAGCATGCATCTTCACTGAAAGGCAAACAAGTGGTTAAATTTAGTGGTGATGGGAAGCTTTTATGTTCCATTATGGAGGAAAAACGCTTTCAAACAGTTCAAGCTCCACAGCTGTTAACAATGCAGACTATTAATGGGATAGCAATCACCCTATACACCAAACACACAGATTGAATTCTTGCTGCTTGTCATGTAACCAGAGATAAAAGTATTTTCTAGTGACTCTGATAAAATAAATGCTGTCATAATGAGTCTGAGTGAGCCTCATCCAGATGTTGCAGGCTTCTTGCTGTGATATTTGTTCATAAATCTTGTTAAAATATAATCAGAGAAAATATGTCTGAAGTATAACCATCTAAACTCTGTGACAATATTCATGCAAATACAACAATAATTCTAATATGCTGACACACAATTTGTGCAACAGGTTACTGGTATATCTAGGCCTGCTGACTAGAGCTCACCTATAAATACAAAACTAACTTCTACCATGTGAGAGGGGAAAAGTGACTTCCCTTGTGAATGAAGAATTGGAATATGCCCTTTTTGTGTGCATGTATATGACTGATGGGGCTTCTACAATAATTAAAATTCATAGATTTTCATATATGGTAACTTGTATGTACACTCATAACTTGTTCTTCTTACTCATCCTGTATAACTGTTACCTGTTCATGGTGCATAATACCATTTAATTCAAGAGTCTGGTTGAGCAACATAAGTAAAGAAGAATATGAAGATGAAATGGAGTACATATGAACAACCTACAGGACAGATCAGTTTGCATAAACTAGGATATCACCACTCTTCTTTCAGACACTTGACTGTGCAGCTATGCCAGCCTGCTTTTTATTTCCCTTTGGTAGGCTGTATTTGAAGAACGGAAAAATACTTTAGTACTGCTTTTCCCACTAAATCTGCTGTCCCACTGTAGGAATAATACTTATTTAGCACTGGGAGAAGATGGTTCTGAGCTGATGGTTGTTAGGGTGTGATGGTCATGTGACATATGTAACTGTGAAGTTTTGTGAACGCCAAAAAGAAACAGCTTGGAAATTTTAACATTGTGTGTCAAGTATCATTTGCAAGCAGAATGAGCACAGGGATAATTTAAGATCATCATTATAGGCTTAACAAATTAAGACATGACAGGCCAAATGTATCTTAGCGTTCAAAATAGCTGGATAGAAGAAGGCTAAGCACACTCGGTTATTTAGCTAGCAGTATCTTGTTGCTCCCTAGTAACTTGGTTTGTGAGTCTGAGCACATTGTGAGAGAAGTTAAGACTCCTGCTAAAAATCTGTAGCAAACTTGATAGACATAAATTCTCACACTGCAGGAACAGAACCATAGAGATGATGCTTGCAAGTTGCAAATTGATTCTCTAAGCGACAACTGTGCAAGACCAATTGCTTTACCTTTCAGTAACATTGTGTACTGTTGCAAAAGATTTCTCAGGATTCAGGTATGCTCTGATTGCTTTACCCCATATTAGAAGGTTTTCCTGTCTCTCTCTGACTACTGGCAGGCACTTCCTCCTCTCCCTTTGCTGCCAAAAAGGCCTACAGAGCATCTTGGTTAGCACATACAGCTACTCCTTTCATACTAGGAAAGCAACGTGCAGAAGTGTGAAACTGTTTCACTAATGTCTCAATTTAAGAACTTTTACATCCCTTCTTGATGCTAGTCAGGTATTAGAAACTTCGGATTAGGTGAAGGTGAAACTGGAAATAAAAGAACATAAACCATCCCAAATGCAAGCCAGCTTACAAACTACAACCAAGTTATCAATTCCTAAAGAAATTACAGGTGAAGGAATGAAAGAAAAGCTTACTTGTTATAAATTCACTGATCTACAGAATATCTCTCCTTTTACTTAGAAGAGTTCCTTTAGAATCTTTCCTCGTGAAAGACTGTGTTCTCCTGCATGCCCTACAGCTCAGACTTGCTTTATCCAGAGAGGTCTTGTAAGAGGATCCTAGCTCTTACACCTAAGAACCTGTAGCCCTCCAGGGGTTCCTTTCAATCACCCTATTTTCACCTCCAAAATGCGTTACTTTTAGCTATTCAGGGAATACAATTTTAGCTTCTGCTGGTAAAAGCCTGTTTCACATTTTTGAGGATTCAGGTGCTCCTTTTGTGGACTAGATGACATTTCCTGTCCTGAACTGTCCTAGGGACTTTCCTGAACTCAGAGCTATTTTCGTCCCACTCACTTCCATGATGAGCCTATTTGTATGCTTCAGCATGAAGTGTCTCCATCCACTAAGCCTGTCTTTCTTCATGTGCAAGCTGATGTAAGGATGCGTAGCCCATATTTTCTTTTGAGATCAGATGCTTTTCTGAAAAAAAAAGGTTTGGAGAGATTGACTCTTCAAACCAATCTTTGGTGCTGTAACACACAGAATTGAGCTGCATACATTTCTTTGTCCTTGCAAACCACACTGAGAGGCAGGAAAGTGCTATTCTCCTTATTATACCTAGCAAACTGGAGTACAAAGAGGCTTAAGAGGAAATTCCTATCTGGATTCCAGCAGTCAGTATTGTTTAAGTTCCCCTCTGTGACTAAATCAGTGTTTGGGACACAGGCCTCCTACTGTAAGTGCCCAAACGGCTTTTGCACCTCAAGATTTGTGTGTTCCCAGAGCTGTTTTTATTCCATGTGGGCACAGGAAACAAGAAACTGTCTTCAGTTTGACATCACTGTCTAGGCATTTCCCTGCCTGTGTTTTGAGGGTTTGAGAAGAGATTGAAGGAGGTAGAGAAACTTATGTTCAAAAGCTATCAAATAGCAGTACAGAGGCCTGCTGCTGAGGTGGAGTGCTTGGGATGTGGGGAAAGGTTTGATGCCCAGTTTTGCTTACAAGGTTCAAAATCATTAAGCATTTCAAGTCTTCCACTAGAATAAGCCATAGATAGGCATCTAAGATGTTTTATGGTGGAATACATTCTCTTTTCTCATGGAACATTAGATCAGAAAATAATGCCAGATTGACTATTCCAGAGTGGAATGGACTTGCTGGTGAGTGCAGTCAGCTTGACAGAGAATGGTCAAGTCCCTGCTCCAGACTGTCACTGTCAAAAAATTACTTTCATCTCCTCATGGTGCTGCAGGCTTGAATAACCATCTTTCCAGTAACTGACTTGATATTATACCCCTTATTTCTTTGGGCTTATATTTGTTAGTCAGGATTTTGAGACCAGAATTGTTTTGGTGAAAGACAAAATAGCAAGTTCAGAAAAACTGGGGAATGGCAATTTACAGTAAATGTGCAGTTTCAGGCACTCTTATTGGAGTATGCATGTTCAGTGTGTGCTGAAGGACTTTTCATTGACGTGATTGTTTGAATATCTTTTACCTCCAGATTGCATTGAACACACTGTGTATCTGAGTTGGTTTCAGCCAAAAGGAATCTTTCATGGTCAACCGAAGAACTGAGATCCAAACCAAAACTGGGGAAGACCTCAGAAAGCAAATTAGCTTTCTCAGCTTAAGTGTCACATTCTTCAGCTCCTCTTGATGTTTCTGTGTTGCTGGTGTTGGGCCACTGGTGGGTGCTTTGGGAGAAGGTGGAAGATGTCTCATATGAATTGCTATGTCTGCCATCTTCTACTCCCAAGCCTAGCATCTGGATAAACAGTAATGTGGCATTTGTTAACATCTTGGAGTCACCCAATCCATTTGGTTGATTTATGCATCTATCCTACTCTTAAAATCTTGGGGTGTGGTATTGCTTCTTATTTTCATGCTACAAAGAAAGAGTTGCTATTTCCAAACCTATGAAGCATCTGTCAGTTAAAAGTTATAAACTGTATTTCCATACCCCTTTATTTTCTTAAAGTGTGTATCTAAGGAAATAGCTCAGCAGACGGAAGTAGACTCCTTGCTTAATGGATCTACGGCAAATGTTACTGCTCTAAGGAGGGCAATCTGAGGACTGTGGTCCAAAACCTGCAAGTAATAGCTGAAATTTAATCACCAGCAGCAAAGAAATGAATCTATGTCAGGAATGACTGCAGGAAAAAAAAATATCTTGGACAGAACAAATACTTCCTGAAGGATGGCTGCATGGCTTTCTGCTTATGATGGGGAAAGTTCAGGTTAAGTTTGCTGAGGGGGATATTTCTGCAAAATCTTTCTTGATGAAAGTCAGGTCCTTAATTTAAAAAGGCCATCCTACTGTTTGTGATCTATTTATCAGAGTAGGATGGAAGACACTTCTCTTCAAATTTATAGCCTCGTCAGCCTGTAAATGTAGAAATAAACTGAAGTAGAAAGTGTTGTGTTATTTTAAAAACTGATTACTTTCTGGAAAAGAACTATGTCTGTTTGCTTGTCTCATTATTTTGACAGCAGCTCTCTGATAGCAGGACACTGCCACTCCATATTATACAGGCAAACACATAGGTGCTTTTGCAGAGGCTGCTGTGTTGTCTCCTAGATTCATTCTTTGTCTTCCCAAACTGCCTCTCTGTGGGCTACTGCAACTCATCACTGGGAAACTTCTGATTTCAAAGGTAGCAATCTTGTACTCCTGGCTTTAATATTCAGCTGTCAGAGCAGCCCCATAATCTTCATCTACTCCAAAGATGCGAGATGGGATCCCTGTGCACTAACTTTTCTGTGTTTAAATAATCCATAATACTGACTGAAGCCCTCTATGTAATCACTTTTGGAGACATACCTGTCTGCTTCTGTTACAGTTGTAAAGTGACATTTAAATTTAGGTGAAAGCAATGTCAGTCATTTTTGTTACACCATCCTGGAAAGTGTCATGATCAGGCATAGGGACTCACATATTCAGAGGAGCTTTGCTCTCAGGTTAGGCACTTAAATGAGGTCAGTTTTTCACCTTTGTTTCTCTCAATGTAAATTAGAAGGTGCTTAGCAGGGCTGAAAAGTGTGGTTTTGAAATCTTAGCTTAATGTCAAACATAAAGCAATGACAAAAGGAGTTGGATCTAATGTCTTGGGAAATTGCACCATTGATCTCAAGCAGGGGAAAGAGTTGAAATGCTTCAACAAAAAGTTCAGAGCACAGAGGTCTTTTACTTCATTATTTTGTAGTGATAACAGAATGTTTCAGCATTTGTGAATTGTGTTGTTGGTTTTGTTAAACTCTTATGGGCTCTGAGGCCCATGTGGGGATATAGTTCCAGAATATTTTGTGTCTCTATCTTCCATTTCTAAGGGCACCTTCTACTCATCTTGGCTGTAGCACATGCAGTGCACTTTTTTGTCTGCAGTGCTTCTCTCTCTGCTCTGTCCCAAAGGAAATGTAGAACTGGGCCTTCAGAGTGTAACAGAGACAATAGGGGGGAAAAAAAAAAAGTAGGAAAACAGCAACATGTTTGATTTGGTGCATTTTCTAGACCAACAGGTGAGACACTTGCTGGAAAACAACTCAAGTGGGATGAACTGTAGCTATAAATAAATGACTGCTGGTGCTTGTATGGGAAGTTTGGTAGCTCGTCATAGCACTTACTTTTTATTATGCTGCTCTTTGTCAGTGTTTGACACATGCCCTGACTTGTACAATCACAGTATTTGTGTGCTCTCTTTCTTCAAACAAACAAACAAGCCTGCTGCTTTCTGTTTGGGAAACAGAATCTGTAACAATGCATGTAAAATCTTTAGGAATGCAAAGTACAGACAGCCTTTATCCTTTGGCAGATATCTTTCAAAAGGAATTAGATTCCTAAATACACAGAAGTTCAAGTGGGTTTGTCAGGCCTATGAATCCCCCAAATCTCACTACAGATAGATCACATTTATAGCAGCCTCCTCCTTTCAAGCATGCAGACATCTGCAGTACACAGCCGCTGTGTGAAAAGAGTAGGGCGTAGGATTTGTGATGCCTGACAAAGGGGGGGTGTCCTTCTGTCCTGCTGCTAGGGTGCACCATCCACTGAGAAGGCAGTGGGCTTCGAGACTGGAGTGAACAGCATTCATAGTCAGCATGCGAAGGGTTAGCAAAATCTGTCAACCTGAGCCAGGAGTTCTTCTATAAACTTTGTGGCTCCTCAGGAGTGTTGCTTTTAGAAGCTGAAGCAGAAAAGTGCTTTGACCAGAAGAAGCTGCTGCTATTGCTTTATCCCCCCCACCTTATCAACAGCCAGATATGTTGAATTTGCAGTGTGCAAGACCACAGTACAACAATAATTGTTTTCCTTCTCTTACATCCACCTTTTTAAAGATTTTATGTGGATGCTATGGGTATCGCGCAAGGTCTTGTTTCTAGCTTTTTCATTTAAAGGAAAGTAAACATTTGTCCCTATAACAAGCAATGCTTTTGTTTTAATTTTTTTTACACTAAACATATTTCTATCAGTGGATAGTTATACTGTATCAAATGTATGTATATACACTTTAGGGGGTTGCTAACAAAAGTGATTTAGCTAATAAGTTTAAAGTAGTTTTTGCACTAATAATTTGCTTTATTTCCCCCACAAGGTATTGCGGTTTGATTTTGTGTAGCTTCCTAGAGCATTAATAAAAATTGATTTGGGCAATAAACTTTGCGGTGGCAATCCAATAAATAAGGGAGACCCTGTAAAGCTGTATCAAAATAGGAGACTTATTGTGAATTGCTTGAGCAACAACTTTCCCCTTCAGGTGCCAAAATGTTAACAAGTAGCACTAGCTTATGTGCATAACCATGCTGCTGTAAGGTAAGGGCAGACCGTATCTTTCTCGCTAAAAATCCAATAAAACCTTGTTACTTCTAGGAAAGGATTATTTTAGGGTGGTATAGAGACAAACGTAACATGATAAACTAGATTTAGTTGAGGGTGTCACAACCAACTCTGTAGGTACAGCACAAAGTGCTTTGGCACAAATTTGTCATCCATGCTGGTTGTCACCTGTTTCTGAATTTGTATTAGAGGAGTGTGTTTTGGGAAACTGAGGTTACCGTACTCTTTCTTCTCTTTCCTCTGGTAGAGAAAGTTACAATGAGAGAGGAACAAGGGTACCCTGAGAGGGCATGGGCAAAAGAGGTGCAGTACAAAAAATAATGTGTTGGAATGATAAAGTTCTTCCCACTTCCTTTAACCTACAGCTCCTGAATTCTTCAGAGAAAAAAAGAAAAAGTCTGAATAGAAGAAAAATCAAATCAAATACAAGTAAACAAATAGGCAGTGATATTTAAACCTTAAATGATTCATCTTCTCAGGAGGTCTTTAATGCTGTGCTGCATTAAGGTGTTGGCTTACTCCAAATGAGCAGTCTTTGTGCTATGTGCTGTGAAGGTCAAAGCAAAAGGATTGCAAAGGGTCTGGACTGAGTACAAGACTATGCAGCAAGAGGACAGATGGGTCCAAGTAAGAGAGAGAGATTTGGATGGTATGGTATGTAGTGGCCTACCCTTTACTTGTCTTCCCATTCTCAAATGTGTTAGTGTCTTGTCAAGGAAAGTTCTGTTGAGGTTTTCCATTGAGGTTATCTGTGAGGCTTTGCAAATATTTACAGTTGCTTTTGAAGAGAATCAAGGACAAAGAGGTAATTTTTTAGAAAGTCAAAGATTGAAGCCACTGATTTTACTCCAAATGGCAACTCTTGCCAAGTCGTTCATGCCAAGTGGGTAAAGTTTCCTTTCATTTATATTTTGTTCCTCTGTAATTTTTTTTTCTCCTATGGAATATCATTGTTTCTTAAAGGAATAAGTAAAAAAGGAATGTTTTTCCTGTTGAAACTCTGACAGTAGGAATACTGCCTAGTTTCCTACTGACCCTAGCTGTGACAAAGTTGAAAGTTAATGTTGCTGCTTGAGGGATCTGGTCTATGGCAGCAAAGTCCTTGCAGGGTTCTTTGAAATTCCCTGCCAAAAATTCTTTAGAAAATATTTACATAGTATGTGTAAACAGTGATTTGCACCCATGAATGAGATCACTGATTCTGTCACTAGTGAAAGCGTTATAAACAGCTCTGTGTCATTGGGACAGGTATGTCCTCAAATTCAAGAACCATTTAAACTTTCTAACATTTAAGGAGTGCCTCAAGGTACGACACCTTACACTGGTGAACATCCTACTAAATCCAGTTTATGCTTAGGATGGGAAAGAAAGTGTCTTCCTAGTCAGCAATATGACTAAAGAGATTTTAAGGATGTTAGTTTATACAAAATATTTTCTAGGGGATAAATAGGGATAAAATATTTTCTAGGATCTCTCTTGTAAAGTTCAGAGAGACCTTGCTCTCTGTTTCAGAAAGTACATGTTGAGCCCCCAACACTTTCATTACTTGTAGAGTATTTTGTATTTTGGGACTCTCAAATGAAAGTCAGACTTCTTGTTTTCTCAAAACAAAATGGTTTGGTCATTCTGCTGTTCTATAGAATTCTGTTTGGAAAGAAGCTTTTATTGAAGAATATTTTTAGGGGTAAAGTGTAAATATTTCTTGCTAAATTCATACTACTCCCTAAGAAGTCTCTGTAAGAGAGCTGTGTTTCACTGAATTTGTACTTTTTGTCAAGACCAGATGCCTCTTCAAAAGTAAATAAAGTCCTCTATTCCTTGAAGACAATACTGTTTCCAAAATATTAGCTGTTTGCTTTCTTCAAAATATTTACTGGGGGTAAATAACAGCACACTTAAGTTTCCTGAAGTTTTCTTTCTACGCTGTG
>JAVHNF010005506.1:931-11501 GCA_034783455.1 Micropsitta finschii | reverse complement strand
GCAGCACCGTGCCCGTGTCGGCAGCACCCCCTTACCTGGGGGCTCCCCGAGCGCCCTGTACTGCTGCATCGCCATCCCCGTGCTCCACACAGCTGTTTCAGAGTGTATTGTGTAAGAATTAGCCAGGCTTGCATCTGTGCATCTGGCAAAACAAGGATTAGTAGGCTAGGTGTGGAAACCAGAGGTTGGAGTGGTGCGGTGGAGGGATAGTGCCCCCAGGGGTTTGCTTTGGTAATGGAGGAACTGTGGGCAGTGTTATTTGAGAGCCAGGAGGAGAAGGGAATGAGGGAGCCCAACACTGCCCAGATTTCTCACACATCTGGTGCCTTTCAGTCACATGCACTATTTTATAGGTGTCAGATAAGGCAACAACACTTGGCCGCCCCCAAAACCCCAGAGGATTAGCAGTGTAAAAGGAGTTTAATCTATTGATGGGTCCAAGCAATGTTACAGTCTATGCCATTTAGGGGTTTCCTAATGCCGTTGGCAGCCCAGCAACAGTGAGAGGCCCTGAAAGAGCTTCCCAGCTTGGAAGCATCTGTGGTATAAGGGGGGAGATTAACTTTGGCTCCAAAGACCTTGCAAGCTAATGGACAGGAGGGCCATGCAGCAGAACAGTGCCTGGCACAAAACCATTTTGTTTAGCTTTAGGACAGTACCTACTTCACTACTCACTTCTCCCTCACAAATAATCACACCAGTGTTTGAACAGGAACTCTCTTGAATAATCTGAAAAATGTTAGTCTCCACCGTTCATACAGACTTAGGAAGAGAATAGTTAGAAGCATTAAATCTAAATCATCTTTATCCAGAGATAAAGGACATTGCTAAAGCTTTTAGGCTTAAAATTAGTCTAAATATCTTTGATCTCTCTGCCTCCTATTTCATCTCCTCTTTGACATCTGCCTTCTATTTCATAAGCCTTGGGTAAGCATGCAGATAGACCAGCAATATTATCTATATGTGTATATATGAACATGCACACATGTAATATACATACACACACTAAGTTCTTTTATCTTTCACAGAAAAAGCTCCCTTTGACTACAACAGTGTCCAGCCTGCAAGAAAAAGCCCCTGAGTACTGTGTCTAGCACATTGCTTACCTGGTCCTGAAATCAAACTCAATAGGGAAATGCTTTATTGCTGTTGCTGGTCACTGAGTCACCAAACTTGAATGTACACAGCCTGGCACTCATCCCTGTGAAGTGCAAAGTGTGAGAGAGTTGCTGCTAACCAGAACTCACTGTCCTCAGAGGTCCACTGGGCCCATTTCCCAGAGCTCCTATTGCAGTCTTGGACTGATTTGTCTCTTACTGGGTGAGTATACTGAGCAACCACAGGGTCAACATTTCAAGACAGCTGTTGAGGGAAAGATTCAACAAGGCAATCTGAAGTCTCCTACAGAGTGTCAAAGGAAAGCGGAAGCATTAAGTTTCTTTCTCCTGTCTTAAGGTCTGGATTTTAGGAGCAAAAACATCCTCTTGCATTTAAATCACTGAAAACTTGAAGTGCTTCAACTATTAAGTATATTCCCACCATGTAGGCTATCCTAGCATCATAACAGACTATCAAGTGGATAGAAGCATAATTTATTCTGTTTGCATGCATAGATGACTCCCTATCACCAGAGATATATAATATTTAATGAAGAAATAAACCCAAATCATCCAAGGAAAGCAATTGCCTCTTTGAATGCCTGAGAGTTGGGAGACAATACAAAGGATGACAAAGCAAGCTCCTTAGCCAATATTTTGATAAATACTGCACAAAATTAATTAGAAAATCCAAATACTTGTACAAGAGAAAAATTCCATCCCCATCTTTCTCCCCTCCTATTGAGCACACATTATTAGTGGAACTGTTTCTTCCCTATGCTTGCACTTGAGAAAGAAACTTCCTGTCATATCAATATGAGGAGAGACAGTGGAGCTGTATTCCTCCACATGATTTACAGAGGAAGTGATACCTTGAGTGGCTGTAATATATCAACTAGTGCATTTATGTGTAACGCTCTTTCTTGCCCATCATTAATTGCCACAATGGCAGCTGCATGAATCAACAAGTTATAAGTGTAATTTACCAATTAACTGAAGCATTAAAATATTTTGGTTGTCTTAATGTCGTTTGCAGCATCACAGGGGGTTTTGCTGTGAGAAGGATTCTGCTGTAACAGAAATAATTGCTTTGCAAGGAAGACTAGCTCTGATAAAGTATTGTTTTTATGTTGCTCTTTCCTAAGTATTTTGTGTAAGCATTCTGAAATACTTTTGGACTATCTGTTTGTCAGTGTGCTTATAAGGGATGAAAATGATACAAGAAAGCATGGTACACAGTACTAGTTCAGTTTTTCTGTGAAGAAGAGCCACTTCTGGTTGCCTGATAATAGGACTTTACTAATACATATTCTAAGACTTCTTCTCTAAGAGCCTTTTTATTATTTTTTTTTCTTTTTTTGATTGCAGTTATGGCAGAGATACCTGTTATTTGCTACTTTACTCACAGGGAATATGGGATTTCTCTGAGAGCAATTCCATTGTCTGGATTGGGACCATTCTTGAGAGTAATGCTTATTCAGGTCAGTTTTCAGGATCGGTTCATATGCTGATGCCAGACTGAGTTGGATTTTAGTGCTTCTGTCTGACAGAGTGACTAACAGCCCAGCTGAAGTCGCACTGAGCTGCTATGGCTGAACTTTCTGAAATAATAAAGGTCATTCTGGCTCCTCAATTATATCCTATTTGTTGAAATTTATAACTGTGTCTGAAAAAGTTAATTGCAAGCTTAAGCCTGCTATTCTAGTTGCATTTTTCTCTTGTAACTTGTTCTGAATAACCAAATTACATACTTGAGTTGTAATGGTGGGGCATAAATATACAAAATGTCTGAGTTTCATAAATGTGTGTCTAAGAATAATAGGTTATGTGAGGTTATTGCCAGTTTAAAATCTGACTTGCTAGGAATGCAGAAGAACACACTGAAGAAAAGACCCATCTCTCTAGCTGGAATAATAAGGCATGGCTTAAGCAGAGCTGTGTTGGTCTGCATCAACTGAATAGCTGACTGAATGCATGTAAATGAGGTAGATCATCAGAAGTGGGAAAGTCAGGTCTGTGACAACTACTTTGAAACCTCTTCGAATACTCCTTCAAGCTGGGCTTAAGCCCAGTTTTGGGGTATGGACTTTCTGTGTGACTTCCCAGTTAGAAATTGTCTCAAGGAGTGTGAACAAACAATTTTTATTAAGTTCAGGTTGTACCCTGGGTACTTCTTGTTGTCTTATTGTGTATGCCTGTAGACATTCAGGTGCTGTTGGCACTGTGAGTGCAATTACGGTACGCATTAACAATGGACCTGCTTTCTGGAAAATAAGTCTGCAATCTAGTCTGATCTAGAGTTGGTCTCTCTCAGTGACATTCTTTTTACTGTAACTAAATCACCTGTAGGGCAAGATGTGGTTGTTGTGGTTTTCTTTCACATGGAAGTGTATTTCTCTCATACTTTCTGTAGACTGTATATAAATATATGTGTGTGTGTGTGTGTGTGTGCATCTATCTATCTATCTATAAAATTGTTTGAGACATTCAGGACATTTTTTGAGGTTTTTTTGTTTTTTTTTTTTTTTTTTTAGCAAAACTCCATGATGGAAACTACCAGAGATAATCAGAGATAGTGTTGACCCCATGCCATGGCCTCAAAACTTGCTTGGAGACTAGTTTTGCTGTGCTAAAAACTTGAGTATCTAAAACATAATGTGATACCCCAAGGTTATGTACCAAGTCCAGTGTTTAATATACTTATAAATTAGATGGAAAGAGAGGAGGAAGAAGTGAAAATCTGCTGAAGACATAAACTGATGTGGATTGGACAGAATGAGATAGGACTCATCATTACTCAAGAGCGACCCTACCTAGCAAGGTGAATAGGCCAGATGTCAAGAGATTACATTCAATTATTACAAATAAAAGCCTCATGCTTCCTGAAGATGCTAAAACTACCTGCAGAATTTAACATTATCACATCAGCTGCTAAGAGGGAATAGTTTGTGACTGTACACAGCTCAGGGAAGACCTCTGCTGTTTGACTGCACTTGCAAACTAGATTTTAGGAACTGGAATAATGTAACATACTGCCTGTGTTATGATGCCTTCAGAGAATTTAGTGGTACAGCCTAGTGAAATAATGTGTAATATTGGTTGTCTCTCAGGAAAGATTACACAAGGCTCTGAGTAAGGAGAAAGGCTACAGACATTCTATAAAGAATCTCAAGAGTTTGGTTGTTTACCTTAAGGAGGTTGAAACAGAAGCATGGAAGGTACTGGCACACATTGCTCAGGCAGATAGTTTTCCTTCTTAATGTGTCATAAGGGAAAAACAGGTGGAGAGACTGGCAGTTCTTATTTTTCTGAAATTCTAACTATTGATTTTCAGAGTAACTAATTATGTGAATAACTGTTCTCCAGTCTAAATCCAATATTTGTATTTGTCCCATGGGGACTATTCTGCAGCGTCTGATTTGATTTGTGAAATGCAAAGGCAGAGGAGAAGAAACACATGTAAGATGCAGTCAGATTGTAGAGTCATACTCTGATGCAGCTACATTAACAGCAGAGCTTAAAATTTGTGAAATCCCAGTTATCAACAAGAGGTATTGACTTTTGAAATTTTTTAATTAACACATAGGGATTAAAGAACTTAACCAAAAAAAAAAAAAAAAACCAAACAACAAACCAAAAATAAACAATAACAACAAAAAAAAAAAACAAACATGAAACCCCACAAAATCTGTAGATCCCAGTGGCAGCCTTTGTTTTCGCATGGAAATGAAACCATTATTAAGGCTGTATTAGTCGTGCTGTTCTCTTCCATAAAGGTTAAGTAAGTTATGATGATTTCTGCCTCTAAAATCTTGTGACTTCAGTTTAATAGCAGAGACAAGTTTGGAGGTGAGCAGACATATTTTAAGTTTCCATATCATGCCATTACCAGAAGGACAAGAGTACTTAGATCTCTAAGTACTTTTAGAAGTGTAGTCCCTAGGAGCTTTACTGTACTTCAGAAGTACAGGTGTCACTAAACTCTTGAATTGTCTTGCTGATCAGTATGGAAGACTTATCTCTTTTAATTATTGTAGCAAGTGGTAAGGCCCTTGTTTCCACGTGAAATGTGCACAGCTAGCACCTTTGCAAAACATTCATTTTTCTCTACATTAACTATGTCTATTTTGTGGTGATTCAATATCACAGTCTGTCATTATGTGATTAGTATTTTAAAGACATTCATGTGGGCTTGAGCCAGCTATCCCTTTTTTACAACCTTTGCGTCTTCATACAGATCACCTGCTACTACTCCTTTTTTAGAACAGGATTTTTCTTCTAAACAGGGACTTTGAAATACCTGTAGCATGTGTTCGTAAATACAGTCTTGTTACGGATAAATCAGGATTACATGGGTCCCTCTCTCCTTTCAGGTGCCCAAGAGACCACCTGGCCTCCCACTTTTATTCACTTACTTTCTTTGTGTGCTTACAGATTACCTGCAGAAAAAGTACTTTTAAATCCTCTCAGTTCTATTTCATAGGAATTGATCACAGTCTGTGGCACATGCCTTATGAACATGCATTTCTATGAGACTTTGACCTTGTGAATAATTCCAGGTTGTTCCAGTGATGACTTTGAAGCTGGCATGCTGTTGGTCAGGTGAAAGGGAAAGATGGTGTCCAGTAATTGAAGTTCACTGCCTTTTCTCCTCCCTTCTACTTTAAATGTTAGCTTCCTATTTTCAGTGTTTCTTCATAGTTATTTCAACTGTAAAAAAATAAGCCCAACAGTTGTAAGATCCAGAATTTCAATGTAGTACTTATCCGGCATGTCGCGCAGTAGGTCTTGACCTGGACATGGAATTTAAGTGCCATCACCAATAGAAGTAATATATTGGAACACACTGGCTTACAAATACCCTGGGCATTGCTCAGAAAGCATAATTGTCTGAGTATGAAAATGCCCCAGTGATTGAACTTTGATAGCCTTTCAAGGTAGTAATTCAGTGTTGGTTTTAGTTAATTAAAAGTATGAGCACTGTACCCTTGTAAATGTTGGAGCATCAGTTATACAGCTAAAGACAAGTGTTTCTTGATGTTCCTTCTTGTGATCTGCTTTTAATATGCCATTGAATGCTGTAACTTTCACACTGACAAAAAGCAAATCCAGTAGGGATATGAATCAGGGTAAAATTATTAATGCTTGAAATTGGTGTAAATTTGCATATTTGCATCCGAGCAAGAATTTAACTTATTTTTTTGAGGTGATATACAGGAATCTTCAGAAGTTCAAAGCCAGAAATTGAAGAGTATTGGCTTCCCCAGGAAAGCCATTTTTAGGCCAGCTGTAAGTAATTAATTTAAAACTGATTACTTGTTTTCCAGTACATAAATACTGAATGTAATGATGTTATAACTAATGCAAGACTTGGTGGTGTTCATGTTGCTGTTCCTGTGGTCAAATGGTCCTCTTGCAAAGTGAGAATCTTGCTTTTCAGGTGAACACATGGAGTAACCTCTAGATGTCTTATTCTGAGAGATAAACTCAGATAGCTACCCATTGTCAATTTACAGGTCAACCCCCATTCTTGCCCTGCACTCCCCAAAACTTAGAAGACAAGTGAAAATATATGCCTGATTAATAGGCCTGATTAATTTTTTTCTCATGCTCTTCATTGGCAATACTAACGTAACTAAGTGTTATGCTAGCAAGAAAAGCTAAGAAAACATGGTAAGTCCTGCAGGTGAAATAAAGCAATGGCAATGAGTTGCATAGCAGAATTGAAAGTTCTGTAGCATTATTGTTTCACACATCAGCTATAATTGTCTCCTGCAACATAAACTTACATCTGGTTGTACACAAACCAGGGACACTATTGGTTTACATCCACGGGACAACTCACACAAAAACTTGTAAAGCAATTTTCCTGTATACTCATTGTGACAGAAGAACTGTCCCCAGAAATAGTCTCTTAAAATATTTCAGAGACCTAACCATAAACCTGCAGTGGATGTCCCAGAATATTACAGGAGATGTTTCTCATTGGAAAGGGAACCAACTGGCCCCTGTGGGCTTGAACTCTGACTGGTCTTGCAACTGAGAATGAGTATGGAGTAGCACAATCTGGCCATGGGAGACAGTGCAAAGGGAGTACAGGTTTGGAATACTAGTCAGCTGCAAAGGTACCTTATGAATATTTAAAGAAATAGGGAAATTGAAATACAGCCAGCCTTTCAGAAGTTTCTTTTTCAAGACAATTCCAATGGAGAAGAGGCATGAGAGTTCTTTGGCTTTTGGGATGTGGAAAGAAAAGTATTTTCTGGACAATGCTAAGCAGCAACCTGGTTCCTGTTACAATACAGAGCTTCATTAATCATGAATTTTAAATGTTAAATTACTTGCTGGGAAGCCAAGCAAATTGTAATGTAAACTGGTTTGCTAAACATTTTGAATTGTTTGGTAAATATTTACTAACTGATGTTTAGTGAACATTTAGTAACTTGTTTACTAAACAAATTAACTGTGTACGGATAAGTAATCACCACTTTTAACTAGGCAGCTGGTGAAGTATTTTATAGTTTGTGTCTAGTTTTCAAAGTGAAGAAACTAAAAATAACCACCTAGAAATAGTCCCTCTTTTTTTTGTTTGTTTCCTGTTCAAACGAGTTAATTGGTTGCTTTCAACTTTCTTTTTTTCATTTCATATTTAATCTCCTGTACATCATTTATGCAAAACAGTCCATGGGGCACCAATTAGGGGTTTGTTGGATTCCAGCGTTCATTTTATACCCTTCACAAACTTTATTATTGAATGCTTTTATTATTGAATGTTTTTGTTTTGGGAGAATATACCACAGAAGTCTCCATAGTGAAAACCTACTATTAAAGTTAGTTGTATGACCTTATAAAGTCAGGGCCCATGTTAACAGTTTTGAAGGAGAGTGTTACCTAGCATTTGAGACTCCTTTCACTGGTGAACTGTATTGGGTTTTTTTAGATAGAAATGTGAATGTGCTCACTAATCAATGCATTGAATCCATAAGAATGGATTGTGGCTAAACCCACAAATTACTCTGTATTGATATGGAATAATGAGGAAGCAAGCTTGGAGACTATCAGGAATTACGAACAAATGCTTATTTTTAGAACTATCTTAATTGGAGGCCCTTCATCAGGGTAAATTTCTGTAATACTTCTGGAGTGTACTGTGTGGTGTATATTTGCAACTGAAATCAATGATTTGTTTAATAAGAGCAATTAGTTGCATAAGATGATGGCATTGGAATCTGGCTGCAAAGTCTGTGCTGGTCTACCATAATATCAGATGCTGTTGTGTAACTGTAGTGTTACTGAAACACAGAGCCACAAAAGGACAAAGACATGCTCCCAGATGTTTTGTCTCTTTTGAAATTGCTTAGTGCATCACCAGCAAAGGTCATTTGCCTAATAGCTAATTTTACAAAGTTCTGATTCATGTCAGGGCTATCTTCAAAGTGAGGTTTTGTTCCCTAATTTCTCTGTAATGTGTTTCATATTCCTGGTGCAAATCAGAAGCTGCAGATAATTGATGCCATATACTTGAGGTCAGATAAGCGTCTAGATAAAGAGAGGGCTGGAAAAGTTACATACAGGCAACTTTAGCCCTTTGCCAAAATGGCCTTCTCGGGAGCAACTGAGGTTGTAGCTCTGCTGCTTTCTTTCTTATGGAAGCTGAAGCCACAGGCTTTCCACTATTGCTAGTGAATTATGACTGCTCTGAGAACAGTAATACAACAAGCATTTATGTTTGGAGAAAGAAATTTACCTGCAAATCATGGTTTCTACCTAGGGAATAGCTAGACGTAGAATCATAAAATGGTTAGGATTGGAAGGGACCCTAAAGATCGTCTAGTTCAAACCCCCATGCTATGGGCAGGGGCACCTTCCGCTAGAGCAGGTTGCTCAAAGCCCTGTCCAGCCTGGCCTTGGGATGGGGCATCCACAACTTCTCTGGGCAACATGTGCCAGTGCCTCACCACCCTCACAGTAAAGAACTTTTCCTAATATCTAAATTTCCCCTCTGTCAGTTTAAAAACATTCCTCCTTTTTCTATCCCTATATGCCCTTGTAAAAAGTTCCTCTGTAGGTTTCTTGTAGGGTGTCCACACTGGAAGTGCTACAGAGTACAGGAAGGCTGCTGTAAGGTCTCCCCAAGCCTTCTCTTCAGCAGGCTGAACAATCCCAATTCTCTCAGCCTGTCTTCATAGGAGAGGTGCTTCAGTCCCCTGATCATCCTCGTGGTCCTACTCTGGACCCACTCCAACAGGTCAACATCCTTCTTATATTGGGGACCACAGAGCTGGATGCAGTTCTGCAGGTGAGGTCTCACGAGAGCAGAGTAGAGGGGCAGGATCACCTCCTTTGACCTGCTGGTCACACTCCTTTTGATGCAGCCCAGGATACGGTTGGCTTTCTGGGCTGCGAGTGCACACTGAAACCAGCTCATGTTCATTTTCTCATCACTCAACACCTCCAAGTCCTTCTCCGCAGGGCTGCTCTGAATCTCTTCTCTGCCCAACCTGTATCTGTACCTGGGATTACCCTGACCCAGGTGTAGGACCTTGCACTTGGCTTTGTTGAACTTAATGAGATTTGCACTAGCCCACCTCTCAAGTGTGTCGAGTTCCCTCTGGATGGCATCCCTTCCTTCCAGGGTATCAACTGAACCACACAGCTTGGTGTCATCGGCAAACTTGCTGAGAGTGCACTTAATCCCACTGTCCATGACTGTCTATATGGCTGACAAAGATGTTAAACAGCACCAGTGCCAATAGTGATCCCTGAGGTACTTGTTCACTTGTCACTGGTTTCCACGTTCTCCATCAAGACCTCCTTGTTGGTGAGAACAAGGTCCAGCATAGCCTTCATGCCATATATCTTGTTGTGGAACCTGCTTCGCTGAGCATTTTTGATTACCTGATTATCTTCACTTAGAAGTCCTCAGCACTTTTGTGGAAGAAAAAAGATGCTGTGATTGATGAAAGGCCACAGAGAAGCATTTATGAACTGCTCCTTGAAACATGCCATAGATAGAAGGCATGTGGGGGTGGTGTTCCCTGATTTAATTTTCTTCAAACTTTGTCAAGCTTGTGCTGCACTCAGCCAGCTCCCCTTATAAAAAAGTGCATCTAAGTGGTTTCAAACACCTCTATTTTTCTCTTGAACTTGAGGGCCTTGTGATGTACATTTTTGTACCAAACATGCCTTATTTGGCTTCCTGTCATTTTGTTTTCATGAGTGTACCTGGCAAATGTAAGAATTCGGCTTTTTATTTTTTTTTCTTGAGAAAAGCTATTTCACGAGTGTAAGAATTTAGGTGGCCTCACGTTTAGAAAAATAAGGATGACATCACTTAGACAACAGGATATATTAACTCAGCAAGCCAGTCATATAAGGCAAGGAAATTTGAATCTTTGAGTTTCTCCAAGACAAGGCCCTGGAACTGGCTGCTAGTGAAATAACAAGGCCTTTGTCTTGCAATTAAATATACT
>JAVHNF010005486.1:0-12070 GCA_034783455.1 Micropsitta finschii | reverse complement strand
TTTCTACTCTCCTTGCAACTTCTTGCAGGCACGGGGAGTTGGAACTAAATGATCTTAAGGTCCTTTCTAAGCCAAACCGTTCTATGATCCCATGAGTTTTGTCCTGTCAACCCCATGTCCCCTCCCCAAGGAGCACGGCTGAAGCCTGTCTGGGTGCAAGCTCCCAACACCCCAGTCCTGAATGCTTCAGCAGAACTAAACCTCATCTTTCGGTCACCCTTTTGAAGGCTGCAGAACAATTTGTGGGATGAGGATAAGGTCAATAGTCATAAATCTGCCCCCTCAAAGGCTGGCTGGCCTCGGGGTCCCTGCTGCTCCCCCAGGCCCTCAAACAGCTCTTGGATCCATAGAGGGATAAGGCTGATGAACCCGTCTGGCCTTCACCTGTCAAAATACCTCAAAGCGCAAAAGGAGAGAGTCAGCAATGCTGGTGCTGCCACTCCCCAGTTGAGAATCCAAAACCCTATGGGATTAATCTCTTTTTCATAGGTGTTACATTAACCCAGGTCTTGGAAGCAAAAGGAATGGGGTTTGGGATGGTGGCAAGGGAAAACTGGGGATTTCTTGCAGCTGTTTCATCAAGCGGGTGCTCCCAAAGTGCTCCCAAAGGGCCACAGCTGCAGCAGGAGGCATTAGCAAGGATGGATAAATTCTGTTTGACTTTCCCTGTAGCTGGCAAAGGGATTTTGCCCAGTTTGGGGAGGACTGGCCCTCTCAGCCATGCAAGATGTCTACTAAATGCATGTGTCAAGCCCGATCCCTGTGGTCACTCATGCTAAAGAGCCCAGGTCTCTTTCAGGTGATATCCTGCTATTCAATCCCTCCTCCATCTGCATCCCAGCACACGGGCACCCTGAGGCTGGCCACTGCTCTAAGGCGTGTGCCACCAGCCATGGAAATTGCTCTGCTTTGCAGAAGTACTCGTTCTGCTTGAGAGCAAACCCTCCCTAGCCAGGGGCTTCCCGTCACCGTTTCCACCAGGGAGCGTTTCAAGCTTGGAAAGGCATTTCTTTCCACTGAAAAGCTGCCCCGAGCTTCCATCTGGCTCCTCCCCACCCCCTGCACGTGAGTTACATCAGGTTTCAGGCTGGCCTCAACAGAAGATTGCCAAATCTAATTGGGTTTTGTGCTCCCCTGACAAGCCCCCAGCATTTGCTTTGAGCTCAATCCCTTCCCTTCCCTACTCCAGCCTCTTCCCAGCGCCACGGCACAAAACCACTGACGTTTCCTTGTTCCCGGCGTGGGCTGTCACCAAAGCGTGGCATTCCCAGAAAATGCCACCAGTGCCAGCTCTGATGGGGTCCATCTCCATGGTGAGGCCTCTGAGCCTGGGCTGGTTGGGCAGGCTTCAGCTCCCTTGTGTAAGCTTTGGAGATGCTTCTTTTCCCCCCAGTTTTTGCAGCTTGGGGATGTCCTAGACCAAAGGATATTATTTAACCCTTGTCCACATCCATATCAGCTCAATCAGCAGTGTTAAAGTCCTAAATTTCTCTACCTGCTCCGAACAGAGCTGGCTTTAAAGATGGGACAAACACCAGGGTCAGTTGATGAGGTACCAGGAGCTACACCCTGAAGGGCAAGAGGTATGTGTCTGCAGGCAGACAGGGCAGGGGCAATTACTGGCAATAAAAATCGATGCCTCACAAATCCATTGCTCTTCCTTGAAGCAGCAGCAAGCACACGGCTAAGGAAGATGTGGCATCTTTCTACCTGAGTTTCCAAAGGGATTCGCTAAGGTCCAGGAAGGGCTCTTTGAGAAACTAAACAGCCTCAGGAAGGTCCCATCTAGACGGGTCTTGTCAGGAGCACAGGGAAATGATGGGAGGGATAAAGGTTCGGATTTCAGTGCAGGATTTGTTGTTTGTGCTGATCGATGTATCCAAACGATCTGCAAAAAAGGAGGTGGCAAAGGCTGCTAATGAAAATAAGGGGCTCACAGTGCTAAAGACAAGGTCTTGCTGATGGTCCTTCTCCCACCAAGGGACTGCAGGAGGAAACGCACAGGGAATTCGTTGGAAATGTTTGCTCAGTGCTGCTGATGGAGAAAACAATCACATCTCTGTGAGCACTGCTGGGCTCCGAGCTGATTTTCCTCATGGAAACACCCTGGGGTCAGGACAGACCTTTGAAAAGCTCAGCTCAGGGCTCAGTAGCAGGCAGGAAAACAAAGTGCACATCCAGAGGTATGGGCAGGGAGCCTGGAAGGGCACAGCCGCATCCACTGACTCCATGCAATGGGGCTCCTCAACCTGAAAAGGAAACATTTTCCAGAGACAGGACCTGAACAGCAGCAGGAAGCTCAATAAAGGCCAATTATTGCCTGGTTTTCAAATGCGCGGCCTGAAGGCATCAGCCACTGCCAGGAGTTGTGATGTTCGAGGCACAGAGAAGGAGGTCGTTCATCACTGGTCCTGGGCATCTCTTTGCCACAGGCACTAAAGCTCAAAATCCTTTCAGAGGCACTCTTGTCACCTCACACCTTTCCTGCACCAGTCTGCTGTTACCAGACCCCTCCTTAACCCCATGCTGCTTTGTAACCTGTCCAAAACCAGCCTTGTAAAAGAAATGGAGTTGTTTTCTGTCCCTTTAGCATCCTGATGCAGCACCCCAAAGGCAAAGGGAGAGCCCGAGGCAGAGCAAGGGCAGGATTGGGGCTGTGGGGCTCGGGGAGAGGAGTGTGAGCAGTTCCTCCTGCAGCAGCTGGCAGCCTCGTGGTGTGGCCACCCCTTCGAGCTGCAGCTTTGCACAGTACAAATTCCTCAAAACCTGTTGGTGATAGGTATTGCTATGTCCCCTCCCCTTCTTGGTCACTTGCGTTGGCTCTCCAGCCTGTGAAGCTGATGAGAACTGGTTGCTTACAGTCTCTACAGGTGAACTTCTCCAAAGACCAAGCCGCAGCCAGCGCAACAATTTGTTCAGGTAACTAATAAATGAGCAAAAATGAAATGTCCTGCTCTCCCTGACAGCCTATTCTCCAGTAAGACAAAGGCATACAAACACCTTACTGCTTCCTTGTCCTTATTCGTTTCAAACCTCTTTCTTGTCCTTCTATTTCCGTGAAAGTTCAATCATCTTGTGAAATTGGAACCTGCCAGCAAAGACAAAAGGGTGGGAGCGAGCTGAGCAAACAGCAGCTACACGAACCACTCAGACAGACTGGTCACAACCTGGTACCTGGCCTCTGTTGTCTGCAAGTAGTGACAAGCTCTGCAGAGGTGCAGAGACCAGGTAGCCCCCACCACGGGGTTCAACCACTTGCGCCATTGGAAGTAGTGCTGGTACCTCTCAGCATTCCTGCTCAGCTCCTGCAGGTACTGCGCCAGGTCCGCAGCGCTGGCGAAGTCATCGACATGGATGAAGGAGTCAGGGGGCAAGAAGCGTTCGTAGTTTTCTCGAGGAGGCCCCAGGACAACAGGGACAGTGCCAGAGGACAAGGCGTTCTTCCAGAGCTTCTCGGTGATGTAGTCTTCATGCTGTGAGTTCTCAAAAGCCAAGTAGAAGTTGTACTGGGATATAGTGGGAAGGAGCTCCTCCTGGGGCAGAGGCAAATGACGCCATCCATAGACATCCACGTTGATGTGCTTCTTCAGCTCCTCGTAGTACTTCACCCGGTGGGAGTCAGCTCTCCAGTTGCTGACTACCCAGGCCACCAGCTTGGTCTTGGGTGTGATGTTGAAGGGCTGGGGTTTGCTAAGGGGCTGCAGCTCTCCATAAGGGGTGAAGATGTCTGAGTCTCTCCGGTAAGACATGGTCAGGTTGAAGAGGTTGTCCATGGTGTGTAAGTTTGGCGAGTGACTTGGGGACTCCATGTTGAACCAGATCCAGCGCTGGGATGGGAGTCTGGGGAGCTGGAAGAGCTCCTTCGGGTTCCTGCACACATCCCTGTGGTGCATTATCACAGCATTGGCCCACTGGAACCATCTGCGGTTGACGGTGATGTGGCAGTTGGGGGAGCTGTAGAGCATCGAGCAGTTTGCGAAGTGGAAGCGCTGCCCAAAGGGCCACTTCCAGAGCAGGATGGTCACCCTGCGTCTGCTCACCAGTGGGTTGCTGGTATTCCCCACATAGGCTATCTGTTCTGAGGGATTGTAGTGTTCTGGCATGGAAGTCCTCAAGTGATGAAGAGAAACCAAGAGACAGGATCCAAAGGCGAAACAGAAGAGCAGGAAGATGAAGAGTTTCTTGCAGGAGATCTTCTTCCCTTCCAGCAGCTCCATGAATGGACCTGCAAACACCAGGGACAAGACCATAAATGCACCTGGTGGGAAGGCGGCTCCGGACACGCGGCTCAGCAGGGCTGGAGGCACCGGGATAGCGGGAACGCCCCATGTCCACAGACCTGCAGGCAGAGGTGTGCAGGGGCCTGGAGGGGCCGAGGCACCTCGAGGTATGGAGCAGGGCAGCCACTCACAGACCCCTCCCACCGGCCATGTGCTCACTTGTGATTGGCCGCAGGAGTGGCCACGCCCCCATCAGACATGGCTCCACCCACATGGGGCCACCATCTTGGTTTGGCCACCATTTTAGGACAGCGGGCAGCTGCCTGCTAACACTATACTGGTCTCTGATTGGCTGGCCTCCAGTTCGTGAAACCCTCATACCCACAGGGTCTCAGGCTGCGATTGGCTGCCTGCTTCCTTTGGACTGAGAAGCAGCTCTGTGATTGGCTGCCCTTTTGTCTTTTGGACTAGGAAATTCTCATGTATAAAATTGTATATAAATGTATATTTTGTACTTCTATACAATATATAGAACATATACTTCTATACGCTTCTACACAATAATAGAATATATACTGCTATATATAAAATATATGGGAGTATACATAAAGGAATATAGAGAAGTATGCATAAAGGTGTGTACAAATTTTGTGTATTTTTAATTTAAACATAGACGCACTGGTTTAGATATTCTTCCATATGTGCGTAGCTCTGTGTGTGTATATATATATATATATATATATATAGTTGTAAATCTATAGAGATTAAAACCATATAGCCATAAACTCATAGATATAAAACGGCCAGGGTGTTGCCCCCCCAGTTTGCCATGCCTGTGGCAGGCAGAAACTTCATGAGGGCAGAGGGGACCAAACAGGAGGTGGGCATTGGAGAAGTCAGAACGTGCCCAAGAGTGACAGACCCCTCCAAAGAATCCACCAAGAGGCCCCCAGCACACGTCCAGTTGCACGCCCCTGCCTCCGAGCCCAGCCCCGCAGGACAATGGGAGCACTGGGGCAGAATGTGGGCTTTGCATGGGCTGTGGGACACAGGCAAGGCTGAGAACGTGGAGAACCAGAACAAAACGTCAGCCTCAGAACAACATGTGCAGGGCACACCAAGGAAAAGGCCCCAAGGGGATGCCCAAAAAGATGACACAGACCAGAAGAACGGGCCAATAGACCCATGGATTTTGGTGTGTCAAACAGGGATGCCACAGATTCACAGCTATGTGTAAGCTACATTCTGCTGTGCAAGCTGGTGCTGGACATGTGTCCTTGTATTTTAGTTGATGACCTCACTGAACGTTTCAAACCTGCTTATCTGTACCAGTTGTTTGTCATTAGCTTTGGTTGTTGCTGTGTGTTTTGCTCCCTATAAAGAGCAGCCACAGCCTTCTGACCACAGCAAGCACCCATGTGAGCACCACCCCTCCGGCTGCCCCCAGGCTCTGTCCCAGCACCAACAACCAGTGCTTTTATCACCAACATCTTGCTGGCTATTCCTCTATACCAGAAAACAGTCATGGGCTTTCAGGCCTGCAACACCCCATTGCTTTTACTGATCCACTTGCTGTGGTCTCTAGGAGCATGGGGCTGCTGTCTGTCCCAAAGCCCAGGTCTTGCTGCTTTTGTAGTAATGAGAACTAATAGGACAGTCTTAATTGCATGCCAATGTTGACCTAAGGTCAAGGAAACCCATGTAGCACCAGCCTGAACTCCACTGTGGTCTTACAGGTAGCTGTTAAGTTCCCCAGAACAACAGGATTCCCATCAAAAACTGGTGGGTGCAGCACCAGTCACCATCTCGTCAGCAGTACCTATACTGGTGACAAACGTGAGAAGAAAACAGAGGAAAGCAATGCCCCCCTGCAACTAGAGGTGAACACAGACATGCACAGACCCTCTCCCTCTCTCTTGCAGCCCAGCCAGGTTCCTCCTCAAATAAGGATCAATAAAACAAGGAATATTGCAGCTCACCTCTGTGTTTGGTCCTGGTAAGAAGGTGTTGCAATGGCGAGCCCTAAAGTGGATGATACAACCAGGAAAAGAAAGGCAGGACGGATAGCACAGGCACAGGGAGGGATCAGTGACGTGTTCCTTTGTGGCTTGAGCTGTGTGTGCCAGTCACTGCTGCTAGAAACATGTCACCCAGTGATAAAAGCTGTAATAAAAGCACAACGGGATCCTCTGACCAGTTAAGGAGTGGTCAAATAAAGCAGCTCAGATGTTACATTAAAGTGTACCTTCCCATTGCAAACACCTCTGCGCACGCACCAGGCTGCTCCCTTTGCCGGTCTCAGTTGCAGGATTTGCTTGTGATACCCTTTCTTCTCCACCTTGTGTTGCAGGATAGCTCCAGGAAGGATGGGCAAAGCTGGTATGGAGCACAGGAATCAGGTCTGCAAATCCCCCTGTTAGATAATGGGCTTCATGGCACACCCACCTCTATCCCCATGCCCGGCCACATCTCCTTGTCACCTTTTCAGGATCTCAAGCTAAAGCACATCTTGGCACTGGTGACTCCAGCAATCACCATGAGCTTCGGAGTAGAGCAGCACTTGAGCAAGACTCTCTGGGGGTCCCTCCTGTGTCCGGTACCACAGACCACACTGTGGAGGGTCTCCAGCCCAGGTGGATAGGCGTTGTACAACACAGTAGACATGGAGAGGTTGCTTGTTTGCCATGGCCAGAGTGAACTGATCTTGCGCCTTGGCTGCACTTGGCTGGGATATAAAATTGTTGTGTGTTATCATGGGGCTTAAATAGGTTCATCTGTAAATATGGATCGATCTGTTTCTGGTCTGGAACTAAATTCACGGATAGAGTTTTAGGATAAGTTTAGGATGTTTTGGGTGGGCAAGAGGGATGCACATGGGCAATATGGAGTAGAAGATTCTACATTTCCAGGCCTTCTACCAGCAGAAGTCTCCAGCTCCTGGGACAGAGCTGGAGCTCACATCAAGTGTGTCCAGGTGCCTCCTGCAGACTTGAGAGCACTCCAGCACAGGTGAGAGCAACAAAATGAACCATGGCACGAGGGATGTGGGCCATAACTCATGGTTTGCTCGCCTTGGGATGATCCAGGCAGCCTGAGGTCCCACAGCTCCTCACCTGGGCCAGAGGAGGTACCAGCCATTCAAGTGCTCTGCCTAGAAACTCCATACTTGAGAAGCTGTGATTTCTTGCCCTTTCCATGCAGGCAGCAGCACAAATGAATACCCTTCATGCCCAGATGTCTCCAGATGCAATTTTACTCAAGGCTGTAGAGAAGAAAAGGGAACATTTGAGTTTCCCAGCACCATAAGAAGCCCTAAGTTGAAGGATCCTGAAGCACCAGAGAAGAAGCTTCAGGCAGGTGGAATATTCAAGACTCTTGTGCCCCTGAAAACTAGGATCATAAGGGATGTAAGCTTAGCAAGGGGAAGCAATGTGAATGAAACAAATGAGCAAGTGTGGGGAAGCTGTGGGAGAGTTACAAAGCTGTGAGTTGAGAACTCTCCTGAGTGGCACGTGTGACATGTGGTGACTGATTGCTTAGTCCAGAAGGTGATGTGAGATTGTAGCATGGATAGAACAAAGAAGCCATTCAGGTAACAGACTTGGCAGGACCAAATGCAGTTGTCAGGAGGATTTACCATTTTATGATGAATAGTCTCAGTAATCTGAAGACAAATAATGCTGATGTGGAGAAGCTTCCTGGTAACTGCCCTTGCTGACCCAGGGGGATAATGTGATGGTGGAGCTTCGGATGCTGAGCTGTCACCCAGCTGAGCAAGGAAAATCCCCTGTGCCAATGGAGCAGACATTGCTCACCCAAGGATGAGACCATTCACCTTCAAAGAGGCCACCAAGAGCAGTTAGTTCACAACCATGGGTTTGCACACACTGGGTTCATCTGCATCACTAAATGGGCCAGAGACTGGTTTTTGTCCCTGAGGCTGTGGCCCATCGTGACTTCCATCCCCACTGCCTCTCATGAAGCCACGTCCAGCGCTTTTGCTGGGAATGTTCTCTAGCCTGAGCTATCCTTGGACCATGCCTGGATGCTGTTTGGCATAGACTAAAATCATGCTGAGGTATGCACAGTACCAATGATAATGGGACAGTGTTTAGACCTGTGTCCTGGCTCCATTTAGTTTCCTATTGCATATGGAGTGTGTGAGGAAAAGCCAATAGCTGAGGTGTGAGTTCTTGGAAGCATTTATCTAATCAGATGACTTGTCCCAGGAAATGACAGATTCCCAGAGGATAGGGCATGTCTCACAGCCCCATCAGCAATACATCTCTGCTAGCATTGAACATTGAATGCTTGCATAAAAATTAACTGGGCAAACATCTTTATGCACCTCCAACTCCTTTGAAAAGCTTCTGACAAGTCTAGAAGGAAACAAACCACATTTCCCAGCTTCAATTGCTTTGAGCAAAGTGCAAAGAGTAAGAGCAGGGCAAAGCAGTGGGAGGAATGCAGAATTCCTCTGTGAAGACTCACCAGGGAGCTCTGCCCAAGGCATTCACAACTCTGGTCTCCAGCAGCTCCCAGCTCATTTCTTGCATAACGTTCTGTTGAGGCTTTCCAGGAGCAAACATGCTTTGGGAGATGATCATTAAAAGGCAATTATCAGCACGGATCCATCTGGAACATGCAGCTGAGCTTTGATGGGGAGGGTGAACAGGTCTTGTCCAAACAGGACGTCTGTTGATGCTCCCCTTCATCACCCGCAGCCTTTTTGCCTGTACAGACATAAAACAAGTGTCAATAGGAACTCTCAATCTGCTGAATTTCCTGTATGTGGGTTCCCAATACAAGGGAGGAGGATCAGGGTGATGGGAGGGGTGCCACTTTTCAATGGCCCAACCTCCAGCTCCCAAACAGCAGGTCCTAACATGCTGAGCACATTGTCTGTGCCTTGTCGTATAACCACGTGCCCTGGTTGGCATCCCGCAATGGGTTCCTGATCTTCTAGGCTAGACCCACCTCATGGCACAGCCCAGTGACAGCAGAGCAGAAAGATACAGCCACCAAGAGCAAACTTAGCAATGACTGATCCAAAGCTCTTTAATATCAGTAGGAAGACTGGGATGAGAGCACCCTGAACACCAGCAATGCCCAGACCCTGCATCCCCTTCACCATCTGCCTCCCTGGAGAGAGGCAAATCTCATCATCACTGTCTGTCCCCAGACTGCTCCATGGTTTTGTTCCATCTCTATTGTATCACCAGCCCTGTGCATTCAGCAGGCCCACAACTCCTCACAAAGGGCACCACCCCCCTTTGGCATGGGTCTGACTCCTTGGAGGAGCCCAGGCCAGGCAGCCCCACTGCTGCTCCCACAGGGAGTGGTGCAGGAAGGTTGGGAACTGTTTGTATTCCCAAGAACATTTCCTTCTAGAGAAAAGAAACAAAACCCCAAATAAAACAACAATGACTTAATGCTACACCCAGAGCTGAACCACACCAGACGGATGCCAGCGTTAATGGCCCTATGTGCCCAGGCCAGGTTGCACACACACAGCATTGAAAGGCTCCAGCATTGTTCTGGTGAGGATTCAGGTTATGTTTCCCCTACCAGCTTTGGGAATCAGCGATGCTCCGTGTTTCCATGTCAATTCAGCAGAAACCCTGTGTTCTCTGTGACAGCTTTTGCTCCCTTTCCTCACTCAGTAACAGCCCAACACATGGTGCTGCTCTCCCCCCCGAGCTGTCCCTGTCCTGCCCATTCCTTGAAATCATCAAGCGTCTTTCCCAGGTCAAGAGCCAAGATCCCACATTTCTCAGCATTTAGTAATCAGCATGTGATGGCGTCAGGGTAGGATTTCAGCAACTGCAAATAGTAACACCTCCAAAATCCATCTTGGTACAAACAATCCAAATAGAGCAGGATACTGAAATAGACCAAAAGCTACATGCGAACACAGAAACATCCCTGGTGCGTGAGGGATGGCCTGGCTTCTGAAAGCAATCATTCCCAGTGAACATGCAGCCTGAATGCTGCCAATAGGCAGCTTTCGGGGTTAGAAACATTTCCTCCATCCCATGTCGGGTTTGGATAGAGAAGAGGGAACAACCATACTCCTGGCTCTGGGAATCTGAATCTCTCAGCCTCACACAAGCAGGTGGTGAGGTCACTTTCCCCTGCCCTTGAAGACTTTTCCAGCCTGTGCTTGGATATCCCTGATGGCTTTTGAACTAAGGGACAATTGCTGTGCGGTTTGTTGGGGTTCATGGAGTCCCACTGGCTGCTTCAGCCCCACTCTTATCCCCAGCATCTAGAAAGGGCCCCAAATCCTCATGCTGAATGCCAGCAAAGCCAGCTGCCAACAGCTTCACTGCTTCCCATGGGCTCCTGTTCCATTTCCAGCCCTACCTGGACTCCCAGCATCCTAGGAGGATGTGGACTTGGAAACATGTTGCTATGAAGGTATATCCAGAGCTGCACAGCAGCCTGGGAGCAGAGGGCTCTGCTTGGTGAAGATGTTGTGAGTAAAACATCAGTGAATTTGGAATCCCACTGCCTCACTCTTTAGCTTGGCTCTGGTTTGCTCGTTGCCACATTGCCTACAGTCTGTGACATTCGATTTTGTCCACCCAGCATCCTCCTACCTGCTGATCCTGTGTCCTCTGTGCCTGCCTCCCCAGGGAGCCACCACCTCTCCTATCTTGGGACAAGTCCTGCAGGAATCTCACCACTGCTGTATCTTCACCTTCATCTTCGCTTCTTCCCTGTTTGTTGACATCCAACTCACGAAGCTCTCCAGCACGGTTTCCCCTGGAGAAAACAAGGTTTGACCACCTCTGTGTTCAAAGCTTTGCTCAACATCTGGGGAAGGCTCGGGGGAGCCTACAAGACAACAACTATTTCATAGGTTTGTACCTTTTCAGGCCAGGACAGATCACTTCATCCTCCAGCTGGGCCTGGAAGGACATCATTCACACAGGGACCAGCGCACTGGAACACTCCACCCCAGGAGGTACCAAGGGAGATTTGGGAGCTTTTCTCTGGCTTTAAAATGCAGCAGGTAAGGACCTGCTTTTTTTCTCTCTGAAAAGCTTCCGCACCCACTACTCTTTTCCCACAACACCAAGGATGTGTTGTGTAATGCAGCCATGAGTGCAGATGGAAAACCAGAGCATGTAAGGGCACTGCAGAGGCAGCTCCAATGCTATCCTCAGCCCTGCCATCACCCCAAGCCTCCACTTCAAAACAGAAGGTAGATAAGATATTGCCTGCTAATGGCTTTCCATATAAATATTAGGACCTGCCCTCTCAACCAGTTTACTCTGCCCACTGACCCCCTCTCCAGGGTCACAGGGAATGGGAAACTGTGGGAGGTCCCCAAGTTTTATAAATGAGAGGGTTTCCCTGCATAGACACATACCGTGAGGCACCCAGGAGCCAAAGACACTGATTAATGGTGCCAAGAAGGTCTGTTGTAGGGGAGCAGCGTCAGAGCAGTGCTGGGGAGGGCTTACCACCAGATTGAGCAGTTCAGGTGGATTAAGGGTGATTTGTCCATTGCCTCCAACATTTGTTGTGGGTCTCCACCAAAAACCAGCACCTAAAAAATGAGCAAAAGATAAAATCATTTAGAATGGGAGCAGAAGATAAAACCACAGTCGTTACCTTTAGGTTTGATGAAGTTGAGGTTTGAATGTGTATCCAGGTACCTGCTACGGGCTGGTGGGTGGAGGCACAGTTGGCTTGAGAAGTGGGTGAGATGGAGGAAACGTGCCACCTCTTCGACTCCAGCACATGTATAGAATCACAGAACCACAGCCTGGTTTGGGTTGGAAGGGACCTTAAAGCTCCTCCAGCTCCAACCCCTGCCACAGGCAGGGACCCCTTCCACT
>JAVHNF010005385.1:21805-34763 GCA_034783455.1 Micropsitta finschii | reverse complement strand
AGTGTTCAAGGCCAGGTTGGACAGAGCCTTGGGTGACATGGTCTAGTGTGAGGTGTCCCTGCCCATGGCAGGGGGTTTGGAACTGGATGATCTTAATGTCCTTTCAACCCTAACTATTCTATGATTCTATGATTCTAAGGCCAAATGCCTCTGTTAATGTCCCTGTTCATTACTAACAAATATACTGTGGAACATCATACTGTTTCTGATAAACATTTTCCAGAGGGACTCTCCTACCAAGGAATGGGGGAAAGTCAGAGCCTTCAATCCATGTCTCTTATGACCTTCTTTTTTTCCTATCTCTTGTCCCTCTTGCTCCTTTCAACCTCAAATTTCCTTGACCTTTCATAAGCTTTTAAGAAAATATGTTGCTGTAGGAAATCTGGCTTAAGGGAGAGGGTTGCCTACCAGCTCTTGCCTTTTCACAGGTGCTTCTGTATCAATGCTCATTATCAACTAGATTAAATAAAATGATAGCTGACACTAACAGTTTTCCCCACATAAAATAAGTTTGAAGAGAAACGGAAGCCAAGGAAGAGCTAATGGAGGAAAAACAGCTGTTGGAAATTTTGCCATTTTGTTTGCAGCGGACAGTTGGCCAGTCAACACCCAAATTGCATGTTTTTGAAGCCATAACCTGTAATGTCTTCTGTCCACTAAAGATTAAGGAATATGCGCTTATAATAGTTCCCCCCCACCCTGGAGAGAGCCCTATGGAAAGGGACACAGATAGTAGGAAACTGGACTTCTGCTCTACCCTCTGCTTTTTCTTTTGCTGTTTTCTTTGACTTCTAATATGGTTTTTATATGGTTTGAGCTCTGTGCTAGTGATGGAGGTGACAGCAAGGGAGCTGGGCTGAGCTGTTCACTCTTTTCTTCTGGAAACAAATGTTTCTTGGTAGTGTTAGGAAGTCAAAGATTGGAGAATCCTCATGTAATACATTCTGAAAATTCCTATGTCCTTTGTATGTTCTTTTAAAAAGTATTTTCTTTTTATAACTTGAAAGGAAAAGAAACTTTAGAATACAGTTTGTTTAAAACTGAAAATTCTGAATGTTTTACTGTACAAGTCACATGTTTCAAGAATGTGTAAAGATATTTTCCAGTAAATAATTCGGCAAAATGAATTTGACGTCATGCAGAAGTGCTCTTTAGACCTGGCCAGGATGAGTTAATCCCAAAACTAGAAGCCAGGAGTTCACAACTGCGACCCTTTTTCTGACATTCATCTTTGTGCCCAGCTAGGTTGGTCACTTGCAACCCCTGAGGGTTTGTCTATGTTTATGCAGCAGGATGAAGATGCCCGCTGGTGGGTGTGGGACCTGTATTTGTGCTCTCAGATGGTGATTTTTAGCTGATTTTGAGTAACACATATGAACTTCTGGAAATATTGCTGTTGCAGTCAAGAGATTTTGGGCATTGGTACAGAGAAGGAATAAACACGTCCCTCTCTGTCCAGATTTCCTCTGTAGTTTTAACAGGTCACTCAAGCTCTGAGTGCTTCAGGTGCTTCTTCACATTGATTTTTGGAGACTCTCTAAAGCCTTTATTGTGTGGTGGTGATAGCACACCACCAACTTTTCAGTTCCTTTGTCTGAGTCCCAAACATGTGTTTGAACTGTGCCAAGAAGCTGACAGCGCAAAAGATCTCTTTTGTATGATCTGTAAATCTGTGATTCCCCGAATTCCTTAGGCAGACGCATATCGTGTAGTGCAGGTTGCTCTTTCTGCTCTTCCAGTCTCAGCGCTTGCCCTGACCTGCCAAAGGAGGAGACCACACCTGAAGGAGAGGTCTGCAAGTGGGAGGTTGAGACATATATTTCCAGGGATGCGTTAGAAGGAACACGGCATGTTGTTGGAACAAACAGTGTGTTTGCAGCTGGCGGGGCTCACTGAAATATAGCATGAGATCGCTGGTTTCATCCTTTTTAGGATAAACCTTCTGTGGTCACTCCTAAACCAGTCAGTCTGTGCAGTCCCAAACTTACAGTCTCATCCTAGCTTTGGATCACACTGTGTGACTCAGAGGACTGATATACATCAAATGTTGTTGGTAAGGCTAGATGATACCCAACTCATAGTCTGAGTATTTTTCATCAGGGTTTGTTGATGAAACATTGTGAGTAATGAAAGAAAAACTCTCATGTCAAACAGAGACAGGGAAAAGGTGATTTTCCAGGTGTAGCTGTTTGGGATTTGGGATATTGAAAGGAGCAGTATTGCTCCCCAGCTTAAGAAGTGGAAAAACTTTTCCACAAGAAACTGAGAAGGGCTGGGGATGTTATCATGTAGGTGGATATACTGGAAACCTTCCCTTAAAGCTCAATTCCATTAAAGGCAATTTGAAAGAATCACACATATATAAAGAAATGAGATCAAGTCACACTTGGAAACGCTATGTAGTCGGTGTCTGCACTGATTTGGAGGGATGTGAACATAACTCTGTAAAATAGTGTAAAGCTCTAGGAGATGTGCCTTATAGCAAGGAAGCATGGGTTTCAGTCTACTAGAAAAGGGTGAAAGACCAGTTGTGGATGGTCTTTGTTTTCCTAGATGATGCATTTGATTTTTGAAGGCTTTTATAATTTAGCAGGGAAAAATTAGGGGGGCATCCAATGAGTGAATACTGAAATTAAAAGCAAGCAAGAAAAGAAATACAACCTTTAACACCAGGCAGCTCTGGAACACTTTTCAAAGTGAAATCACCTGTATGGACCCACTTGATGGGGAAACTCCAGCCCTGAAAGGTGTGTGGGACTTACTGGTGTTCATTCATGTAGTAAGGAAGTAGGAAAAAAGACAGGTATGTGGTGAAATCCTGTGTCCTGAGTTGTCAAAAGGGCCAGTGGGTAGCTGTAGCAGTAGTTTGCCATCAAGCAAATGGTATTCACCATTTAAATTACTACTTTAAAATACTTCACCAGTATTTTAAATTCCCTGTTGAGTAAGCTCTCTACTGCTCTAGAGGCACATCACTATTATCTGTATTGATCTATGGTGCTCAGCAGGAGTTTATTCCAGGACTTATTTATCTTGCTCTATTAAGTAACGTTGATTCATCTTGTTGCCACAAAACTGACTAATAACAAATGCTTTCCAGGAACCAGCCCCAGTAAACCAGCCACAGACATTGTAGCTCAGATACAATTAAACTGATAGAGCACACAGTTCAGCTCCAGTTTAATTATTTCTCATTTTATGGAAATGAGATTTCTTATTGCAGTGAAACAAATTAGTATTTTCTCATGATAGTGCCTCATCTATTCTGCCCGTAGTTTAACTTAAAAACAAAACAAAAGATTACTCAAAATTCAGGGGCTGAACTGAAGAGCTAATCTTTCGTTATTATTCTGGACACAGTACATTCCTTTGTGATCTGGCTGTGCTTAACCCTCATATTACACTCCTGGATTAAGGCTGACTAAATCAACTAAGTATGACATCTGCCAGATATATAACCCTGGAGGCAAATATCCCAACCTTTGGGGTAGTTTTCACCCAAAATTCATTTGGCTGAATTTGCAGCTAACTTAGGACATTGCCACTTGATGTGTACTTCTGGGATGAAAAGATAAATCTCTTCAATCTGCTGCCTACCTGTCTGCTTCTATGAATATCACTCAGTTATGGGTGTAACATAGCACAAAACCAAGTGGAAGTTATTTGTGCCTGTTTTTCTCTGGCACTCAAACACAACGAGTTTGTCTTTGCATAACTTCTGTGACTTGGAAGTGTCAGGGCAGCTTCTTAGAGAGCTGGAGCACACCAAGAGTAAAGGAATTGCTGCAAGACAAGGCAATGCCTATCGTCAGGAATTAAATTCAATTCTCTTGCATCTTAATGCAGTGCCTAAGCCAGAAATATATTCTGTTCCGTATGTAGATTCCCCTTCTTTAGGATGCAAAGCTGTTTGGCCTGATATCCCCTGAGCTTTCAGGACAGGAAAGATGTGTCTTTACCAGCCATGCATGTGAAGTCCTGCAGATTTGGTATAGCCTATATTGCTTTGAGAAAATCCAATGGAAGAAATAGCGTGCAGTCAGTGAAAAAAAAATGCTATCCTTCCCACATACCTGGGTGAGACTACCGCTGGGAAAGACAAAGTCATGCTGGGGTTTACCTGCCTATCCAGCTCTTGCAAAAATGTGAAGTTGCTACTGGTGTTAAATTCAGCAAAGAAAGCAAAATGCCATGTTTATCATCAGTAACACCCTTATTATTTTCCTGTTGGAAGGTAGACATACAGTCAACAGTCTCTTCAAGCCACACTGACTGGTAAAATAGAAATAGTTGTGAAAATTAGAATGGTTTTAAAATGCTCAATTAGAGTGTGTGCTTTCACACAGAAAGAATGAATCAGCCTTTCCCTGCCTGGGCTTCCATTCTGCAGTAATTCTTCACACTTCCTCACACAGACATGAATGCTAAAGTTCATCCCAGAGTACTTTTACAGCCAATGGGAATGGCTTAGTGAAGCTCTATCAGTCTAAATGCCAGTCCCCACTGCTTAAGTTAGTTGCTGGATTCGTTGCTGGTTTAGCAGCATGGAAACAAATGTTCTTGGGAGCTAATGCTGCCAGTGATGCCCATGTCTTGGAGGCTGGTGGGAGGAAAAGGCTTGGTTTTGCCCTGTCAGGCCCAATGTTTCAGACAATCTAAATCAATTGTAGCAGTGTACACATATACTTGGAGATGCAACAAGTCACTTGGGAAGTAGGTTCTGTGCTGGCTCCACACGCAGACAGCTCCAGCATGGCGTGTGCCCAAGCTGGTGGGGATGGGATGGGCTGCAAACTGAAGGGGAGCAGGGAGGATGGTCCTGCCTCTTGAATTTGGCCTTTACTGAGCACCATTCACTTGAGTATCTGCCCACCTCTTACACAAAGGTAACAGCTATCTCCTTTAGAGGTTTCATGGACCTTGTGCCCTTCCCTCGGTTTTTTTTCTTGGTGCCAAACCACAACTCTTTTGGTTTTATAATAAGAACCGAGGTCTTTAAATGGGCAGGGAAGGTGTTTTGAACCTAGCAGAGCATGCTCAGAGGGTTCATCTCTCATGCTTCTGGTTCACTAGAAATAACCCTGGGGCTCACGTCAGTGAGGAAGAGACTGAACAGAGCCAGAAATGCTCTGATGGCATGTGGTCCCTGAGGACCACAGGCAGCTGTGTGATCATGGGGAAACTACTCATCTTTCACCTTAAAAACCACAGCCTGCATGCTGAAGACTTGCAAGGTAAAGAGAAATAGCCCCAGTGAGTAGAAACTGCTGAGAGGTCTTTTGTGAGAGCAGGGTGGATGGGTGGCTTTTGAACGGCAATACAGACCACGTGTGATCCAGTTGCCACCTATAATTTATGTTTCCTCGGGTCCGTCCTGATCTGAGGGCTTTTCCTCTTCTACCTACTCAGCTTTGTGCTACTATATTCTGCCTGTGTCATTTCTTAGACCTGTTCAGCTGATATGGTTGGTTGTGACAGGGTTGCTAAAGCTTCATCTGCCTTGTCGCATGTGTGATATGGACCGTTTTGACCACTGCTTGCTCTGTTAAAGCTTTTCTTTCAGGCATCATATTACCTCCTTTCACCAGCCCATGTGCACACTGCAGCCATGGACCACAGCCCCACAGTGAAAGTACAGTTCCTGTGCGAAGTTTCTGTGCCAAGAAGATTGCAGGAAAACCTACGTGGGGTCATGGTTTGACTTGATATCTTAAAGCTCTTTTCCCACCTGGTTGATTCTGTGATTCTATGAGCTGGATGTGTGCAAAGGGACAAGGTATATGGGTGGTGCATGGTGACAGGCTGCTTGCCAGTGAGATCCAGCCCATGCCATGGCAGCAGTGAGTGTAAATGCAAGGATTGGAGATGTGTGACCAGAGCAAAGACAGTATTTGGTCTGGCAGAAGGAGAAGGGAGATGTGGAGCTGCATTTACACCAGCTGCTGATCTTGCCATTGGAAGCCTTTTTATTTCTAGTTTTTTAAAGACACGTGATGAAAACACTTCTGAGTAATTTGCATTTGTATCCTTGGTGTTCTGTAAAGCCATCTCATTTACATATAGAGAAGAGACACTTATATACAATTGTCTACTTGGCACATGATCTGCGAAGCGAATGCAACGTTCTTCTGCTTCTGTGAGCTCTTATTAACAAATACAATAACAAAGCAGAAAAAACAGAAGTTTTGGGGGAAATTGTATATTTATTGTGTCTATAACCTTTCTGGTTGTTGGGTTTTGAACACAAGATAACTTAGGCCAAAGCTAACTGTTCCGAAATCAGCAACAACAGTGATTACTCTTGTTTCCTGCAGTTTGAGTTTATTATCTTTCATTCTTTCTTTGGGAGTAAAATTAAACAGTTTACTCTTGCTCCCACATAACTGCGAGTTTGCCAAAGCGTAGACAAGTTGCTATCTAAACTTTGGTTAAATAAACACAACCCAGCTTTCTTTTTACCCCTTAAAGCTCACTTGCTGATATCCTCCAGAAAAAAACTCCAAGTGACAAAATGAGGAAAAGATGGGCATGTTATTTCCTCCCTTGTAGCCTAGCGTTGCCTTTATCTGTAGGATTTGCAAGCAAATTGACTTTCAGTCCTATCCTTTCCTGATGTCTTTTCTGCAGCTGACAAGAGATTTGCAAACAAATAGACCTTTTTCAACATCTAAAGCAGATTTTCCATTTCACAGTTTGTGTGTCTTTTGCATAAATATGTATTTTTTTTCCATAAGGCTTATAGGAAGCATTATCTGACATTCCCACTGGCCAACTTCCTAATGGTTTTGTTTGTTTCCCATTGATTTAAAAGCATCTGTAGTCTTCCCACCCTGCCTCCCCATTTCTCCTCCTCCTCAGCAGCCTCGCTTGTCTCATTTCATAGGTATTTATGATCTCTTTATTGTGTAAACAGATCTTTTTAAAGGGGAGTGAAGTGTATTTTAATCAAATTGTTTTTCCTATGGGAGTTGCTGCATTACTATTGTTAGGGCTGTTGTCACAGTTAAGTTTACCAGATTCTCTGCAGTGAGAAACCTTACATTCACTTGCTTATAGTCTGCCATTCTTCAGCATGTCCTTGTCAGGAATCTACATTTTATATCCATGCAGATATTTTACATCCATTCATCCTTTGTTCCTTCCAACGTGTTCAGTGATATGAGCTCTCTGCAAAATGTAGGATGTAATTAAAAGCTGCATAATAATGAACGTGCAAAAAGGAGCAAAATAAAGTTTGAAAGGGGTATTTAATCCTAGCATCTCCTACCGTTAAAGAACTGGCCTTTGAAGTTTGGTTTTCAAGGGATTTTTGAATACCGTTTATATTAGATTTACTTAAAACAAATTGCAAGGGTATGGCAATTTTCCAGGATCCCTTTTATTATGAAGTCAGGCTCAGATCACTGGCTCATACCCAACACTGGATAGCTGTGCTTGCAGACCGCATAACTGCTTAAAAGGAGAAGTTTTCTTGTCATCTGCGATCCCCAGGCAGTGAGATTGCAGAGCAGCAACCCAGGGTCCACAGAATAGAATCATCGTGAGGCAAGGTGTATGGCTCCTGCCAGGGGCATCTCCCTTCTTCCTTCCCTCTGAGAGCCCCACTTCTCGCTCTGCTGATTGCATCCATCCTGTGTTGAGTCCTTATCATGTCTGACAGTACTGGGGGCTGTACAGATAACACAGAGTCTGTATTGCACGTGCATCTGATCTGAGTGGGGAGATCAGTCTCACTCACTGCAGAACTGCCAGTGCCCATAAAGGGAAAATCATAGAATCATGGTATCAACTGGGTTGGAAAAGACTTTTAAGATCATCAGATCCAACTGTTCCCCGTCACTGCCAAGGCCACCACTAACCCATGTCACTGAGGGCCTGGTCTACACAGTGTTTGAACACTTCCAGGGAATGTGACTCCAGCACTGCCCTGGGCAGCCTGTTCCAATGCAGGGGAAGGAATCCTTTGGGGAAGGAATTGTTCCTCATCTCCATCTAAACCTTCCCTGGTGCAGCTTGAGGTCATTTCCTCTTGTCCCGTCACTTGTTACTTGGGAGAAGAGACCGATCCCACCTCACTCCCACCTCCTGTCAGGCAGTTGTAGAGAACGATAAGGTCCCCTGGAGCCTTCTCTTCTGACATTTATAAGCCAACGGGAGGACACTGTCACATGGAGTTTGTGCAGCTCTGGCTAGAGTGGGTCGATAATGAAGGATTTCCCACAGAAAGCTTCAAAGGCAGTAGGGAAGGCTAGGGAAAGTGCTCCCATTGGAAAATTTTCATAGGATGTCTCATTCTGGGACAAACCCCACAGTTTTCCTGTGACTTCATCTTTTTTGATAGCTTCTGTCTCTGTGGACCAGCACTGGACGTACTGTGTTGTTTTTTCTCATAACAGAGCAGAGGTTTCCAGACAGGCCAGATTTACTGAGTTATGTGCAGGTAGATCCTGCCTACCCCACCATGACAATGCCTCATTGCCCACAGCACCTGAGCATCCCCATCACTGCCCATCCTTGCCAGTCCCAGCCTCAGGCAGCTTAGAGGTAGAGATCACAGGGCAGCCACTCACAGCGGCAGAGAGGGATGGAAAAAATGCAGTTTGACCATTGCTGCAATAGGTTTGCCCAGGAAAAATATCAGGAATTCCTATCAGTTCCTGTGGGGATCAGTCTTGAGAGTCTGAACTGAAATTTATGAAAGCTGAAGTGAGAGAAATGAGTTTGACCTGGCAGTCTGACCTGAACACAGAGGGAAGTTCTGGCTTGTTCTTCTGGAGTACAGCAGCACATACAGAAACCTAGCACTGCGAAACTATTGTACATATTGATAACCTGGCAAGGGAACCTCATGGGCAGCAGAATAAATGGTCATGCAAGTACCCGCCATGGGCAACTGCTATGCAAATCTGCCTGCTGGGACTGCACCTGAATGCCTGCATCTCCAGGCAGATTGGCATAGGCCTGGTCAATCTTTCCCTATCTATTAGCCTGCTATTAGGCAGCACCAAGTGTAGGCTATTATTCAAACCTATTAAAGACTGTGCTGGCTTACCGCTTTCCCTTTGATCACCTTTGGCACTTGGGTTATCCCCTTCTTCCTTGCCGAGCCATCAGTCCTGCAGTATGCAATGCACTTCATATAGTAATTGATATTTTGCCCTACGTTTGTGGTGTGGTAACTTGAAATGAAACAAATTGATGGAAAATTTCCCTTTTGGGAAAAAAGAGAAAAAGAAAAAAGTATGTGGCTCTGAAAATATTACTCTATCTGGTTTAGAAGTTTCATAGTTTCAGGTCTAACCCTGCTTTGGCTGTAGGCTTTTGACACTTTAGGTTACCTATTGTAAATTTCAGTAAGGAAATAGGTGCCCTGATACTTTCTGTATGTTTGGCAGGTTGATAAACTTGCACTGCAGAGCTACTTAGGTGTACTTAGGGAGTAGCACTCATTGTCGTAAAGACTGAGCAATCTTTTTGTTTCCAAGGGTGTTTTCATGCTAAGCACTACAAAAGAGAACCAGAGGTATTTGTGCTTGTTTTCTGTATTGTTGTTACTTACTGTCCATATGCTTTCTCAAGCCAAGTGGGACTGATTTCCCACCAAGCACATCTTGAGCACTGAACCTTCCCAGCATTAGTAGGTGTAGTGGTGCAGTGCCTTCCAGTATAGCATGGTAGTGGTTCTCCAACTCATTGGAAGGATCTTCCTTTGGGTATGCCAAACTCAGTGCAGCAGGAGCTTGCAAAACACTGAAGAAGGAACACCTAGGAAGGCTCTGTGGTGATTTCAGATGTGATTATAACTGGGGGAGTAAATTGCATATTGGGTTTGTAACAAAATGGGTGTGAGTGGCAAATCAGCATCACCTCCTCTGATGAGGAATGAGCCTTGCAGGCTAATACAACAAATGCAGTAAGAAAAATAGATTACAGAAGGATGAAAGATAGCTCTGGAGCCCTCTTCCTTTAACATCTCTGTCCCTCACCTCTGCAAAGCACCTATAATTGAAGCAACACTCATATGTGTCAGGTCTGAATTTGTCCCCAGGGTAAGTTAGGTCAGCGATAGGGAGGGTTATGTGTTCAGTGATGTGCCAGACTGCTCTCCACCAGCTTTGCCATATGCAACAATGGCAGCACATGACTGACAGTGCCCGTATCAGCATGAGAACTCAGCTAATGGAGGAAGGAAATGGGTTTGCAATAATTTGTTTGAAGAAAGGTAATTAATGTGCTCTCCACTTTATTCACTTCCTGCGAAACTGTCCTGCAAGAGCTGTCAGACAAGGCTTTCCATCAGCGTGGTTTGTTAAGCTTTCAAAACATGTCTCATTCTTTGAGAAAACACATGTGATGTTGGTGAGAAACTGCTGCAATTGGGAAGTATTGCAATTGCTGAAAGATGAAAAAGGATGGCTGAACACTGAATACGTAGCTTGCTGAAAGCAGACTAGTTCCGATTATCTGCACACACTCTCTAGGTCACAGTGTCCACATAATAGACCCATGACCATAATGAAGTCCAAGTGCCTGTCTGTGCTGGCCCTTTGCTATAGGCCAAGATCTGAAAACTGATCTTGAATTGGGCCAGTAACCACACACACTGTAAATGTGGCCCACTGGGTGTCCTCCTCAGTCCTGCAGAGGCTAAACTTTGTCCCTGTAATGGCCCATCTAGGAGAAATTGTCCCCAGGCACTGCTCCATGACAGTAATCGTGCTTCTGGATGGAGATGATTCAAATACAAATATTTTCATCTTCCAAGTGCTCTGTTTAAATGTGGTGCCTCCTTGACAATGCACAACTTGACTCTGCAAAGTCACTTCTCTTGCTGCTTTGAATGTCAGAATGGCCACTGCCATCACTCACTGGTCCTTTAACTGCTACTGTACCTGCAGAAGCCAAAACACATTATATACACAGGTTTTACTCTGTCTAATTCAGATTCACATAATATATAAGGGAATTACTTAATATTTCAGAGACAAGCAAATATAACTTCTTGGGACAGATGCAGCTGGAGGACAAAAATTGGCGTATAAGAAAATGTTCTGATTTTACCCTTACAAGGGGTGATTGGAGCAGATGTTTACATCTGGTCAAGCTACAAGCACAGTAATTCTGCAGCTGAGAAATACCTAACATTCTTCAGGAGAGCAGAAGAATAGCTTGTAAATCGCGTATTCAGAGCAACTTTGCTAATCAACACTAAGCAGAAATGCAAAGACTGATGTTAAGTGGGCATTAAAAACATGCCATTATTCTTGGGGGTGCTCTTCTGAGTGAAATGCTCTAATACAGCCAACCAAGCAACCAAACTAAATTAGGCAATTTCCCTTCTATTCAGTAAAAGAATGAAAGGGAGGAGAAACAGGAGCCTTAAGAAGAACCCCCCACTGTAAACAACATTCAAAATTAATGTTACAGGTTTTATTATTACTTTAACTGCCTAATCCCTTCCCTTTGTGAATAAAAACAAAGAAAATACTTACCATAGACAGAATTCTCTTTCTCTGTCTTTTGTTTTTTTTTGTACATAAAAGGAAAGCAGTTCTCTGAAGTAATCATATTTTTGACATTTGCCTAAGAAGCCAGAGATGCAAATTAAAATACATTGATTTTATGGCTAGCCATTCCCTATTGTGAGAGGAAAAAGTGATGGGACAAGCCAGCAAAGCAAATACAACAAGAAAATACCCAAACCCACATGCTCTTGTGAATATGATGTCTCTCTTCTGGCTGGCACCTTGTGCTTTCAGCCGTGGGTCTGACCCATGTTAGATCACTGCAACTGCCCATAGGGACCAAAGCAATAGTAGGGAACCCATAGACTTGGGAGAAGGCAGCAAACTGTTCAAATGGCATGACCACCCTTTGAAAATCACTGGAGGTGACAAGTGACAACAGGCCTTGCCTGAGGAGGGGGAAAGAGGGATGCAGGGGGAAAGGACTGATTGGAACATCCCTAGGGGAGATGTGTGAGCAGCTGCCGCATCCTTCCATTGAATGTAACTGCAGGGAAAGCATCAACCACTGCATCAACCAGGCACGTACCATCTGAGCTCAGTGACCATTCTGGGCACTCTTGCTCTGTGAAGCTTCCCTGCTCCCTCAGCACCACCTGCGTGGCTGGGTGGATGGCTCAGAGGACAGGGTGGAAAATAGACTTGTCTGTGGTTATGTGATGTGCTGGATATGGCCACTAATGTTTCATCACTGTCGCTCTGGTTCTGGGGTGTTGATGGACCTTCCTGCCCATCGCCAGGTAACTCTGTGGCTAGGAGGTTTGTTTGTCTGCCTGCTGTGTATTGTGCATCCTAATGTGCCTCATCCCTTTGGCAGCACCTTCCCAGCTCTGCAAAGAAAGAGAGCAGCCTCTGGGTTTGGTCACAGCCAGGAGCTTGGCAAATATAAAGAATCTTGTTGGTCCACATTGAAGCAAACACTGAACTCTTTTCTTTTCAGTATAATGCTTTGTCACTGACTTCAAGTGTAGGGTTTAGGCCCTTTCAAAGGTATTAAGAACAGAAAGTGTTCCTTGTTTGCACAACTGAACAAGGAATTTTATTAGGATAAAAAATCCAGACCACTTTGTCATTAATTTGAGCTATAAAGTCTCTTTTCTGGCTCTTACTAATCCTTTTTTTCTTTCCACTGGTGTTTTTCATGTTGACTTAAAGAAATGTTACAGTTATCTCTGCATCCCACAAAGTCAGTGTTTAGTTATTCACTTTTCCTCCGTCCACGTCCTTTCTAGCAGAAACAGCACAGTAGCCACAGGGGAGAAAATTAGCCAGACAAATTCTCCATCTGTCTCTTTTTCTGTTTCCCAGGGTTATTTGACCATGAATCTTTCTGTGGGTATTGGTGGATCATTTCTGCATGATGCAATTTAAAACAAAACAGCCCGAACCTACAGCTTCATCTACACAAGCTAACCAGATGGCCTTAACAAGGC
>JAVHNF010005371.1:23959-48810 GCA_034783455.1 Micropsitta finschii | reverse complement strand
GCAGCCTTCTCTTCTCCAGGCTGAACAGCCCCAACTTTCTCAGCCTATCTTCATACAGGAGGTGCTCCAGTCCCCTGTTCATCCTCGTGGCCATTCTCTGGACTTGTTCCAACAGTTCCATGTCCTTTTTATGTTGAGAACACCAGAACTGCACACAATACTCTAAGTGAGGTCTCATGAGAGCGGAGCAGACAGGTAGGATCATCCCCTTTCATGTTATTCTGGTTCCCTTATGTTGGTGACTCCAAATAATGTGATTATCAGCTAACAAATTAATGCCTTTCCCATCTCAGTTACTTTCAGTTGATGTCTCTGATATTCCAGCAAAAATTCCCATTATTAATTCTAAAATGAAATCATTGCATTTTGCTCAGTTGAATATCATCCTATTTCAGCTTTTCTCACCCTCAGGACATTGGTTGTCACTGTGTGATACCTTAGTCCTTCTTTTTGTGTCATCAGCAAATCTCAAAAGCCTTTTGTGTTAAAGCGACTAATGGCCATATTAAATGTGTTCATTCTTAAAAAATGGATAATGACAAACACAGTCCTTGAAAAAAAAAGATCTAATAACCTGCTTCCAGCCAAATACATAAATTGTTTCATCACATGCATCTTTACTTTCTATTGAGCTCATTTCTTATACATCTTCCATCTAATTTATATTTGATCACTGATCAGCTACCACATACATTTTGATATCTTGTGGGGTTTTTAGAGGGCAGAGCAAGATATAAACACATGATAATAACAGGACAATATCATTTAGTGTAGAACATGCTGCTGACCATACCCTTCTACCTTTTTCACTTTATACATGAAAGTCTGTATTGTAATAGTGCCCCAGACTGGATTGTCAGCTTCTGCACAAGTTTCTAGGCAATGTTTTTTAGCAAGAAAAAGACTTAACACTTGGGCTCATGGCTGAGCCTAAATAAAACAAAACAAAACTAACAAACAAACAAAAACCCCTAAAAAATACCTTTTTTTATTTTTTAAGAGAGTAGACAAAATGGTTGAATGGTTGTGTTTTTGAATAAAGCCTCAGCAGTACAATTTTTAGAACTTGCCAGTAACACAACCTGTTGTTGGTTTGTCCATATTAAAAACTTCCTGAGTTTACTTTTAATTAAAAATAGCTCTGACTGGCAGAAGTGCTGAAGGCTGTAACCTTCTGGTTATCCACAAAACTGGAATAACAAGGGCAATGGGGCAACCTTTCCTCACCCTGACTGTTCTCACAGAGGGTCTAACTCTTCCCACTCAGTCTAGTGCTGTTTTGCTGAGTCTGACACCAAAACTGTGGAGCCGAATTTCCTGTAGGGATGCCAGGGACAAAACCAGAGTCAATGTGTAGCCACAAAAAATCCCTTAAAACTTAAGACTCAGAAAAATGACTCAGTCTGGCTGAGGAAGCCAATTCATACAGATAACTTCTCTCCATAGCATTCAGGCTAGGGTGAAAGAGGTGGGTGAAAACTCTTGCCCTGTTATTAAAAAAAGCAATTTCCCTGAATTCTTCCTGAATTGAATTCTTCATTGCCATGAGTGAGACACTGGTGAAAGTGCAGCAGTCAGCTCTGCTGGCGCCAGAACCACAGGCACTGGGCATTGCTCGAACATCACACATTTTCTCCAGAGGTAACTCACCTCCTGAAATCTCTGGCTCCCCACTTTTATGAGGGGTGTGAATATGGAGCCACTCAGAGTAGAGTGGGTAGGGATGGACTGTATGCTTCTCTGCTGTGCCTGTTACATCAAGGATCTGAACCAAATTGTTATGGCATATATGTAGATGACTTTAACACTCCATTAAATGACAAAGAGGAAACTAGTACATTTGCATGTAGTGTGTCCTCCTGAGCTGAATGAATGATTCAGGCATGTTTTGACTCTATTCACTGGTGCAAATGGGCAAGGCAGATAGAAAGAGCTGGAAAACTAGGGCTCCAAGACACATGCCAATGGGAATGCCACCTCCTGGAGTCTGTATCACCTCCAACTCACAGGTAGTGTCCAATTAAATTTCTGACTCCTCAGCTCTATCACATCCCTGTGTGTGGACTGAATGATGCTCCTGGTGTTTGCATGAATACACCTCTGTGAATAGAATGGCAGATTCATGACCCCCAACAGAGAGGCAACAATCATGCCTGAAACAGTCACTGCCAATTCCACCAGTGCTGTTTGTCGAACTCCTGCCTCCTCATGCTGCCCTCTTCTTCATGTGGTTTGGCTTTTAAGATTGAACATGTTTATTCAACTCAGCTCCCTGATACCTAGAAGGTGAAAAAAATACTATTAACTATTAAACTATTTTCATCATTTTCCTTTGATTTTTAACCATCTTTTTCAGCTTCTTTTAATTTGCTAGTACTTTTCCTGATTTTGTTCACTGCTGAATAATGCCCGTGTGTTGGGTTGACTTGCTTTGTTTTCCTCCTTCTAGTATAATTTTCAGTTGCTTACTTCTCATGTGAGGTGATGACCTTTCCCTATCCTCATCCTGATAAGAAATGTCTATAACACTGAAAATAGGCATTTTTCCTGTATTTTTTCATAATTGGGCTTTTGGAAAAGAAAATCCCTTAAAATCCTTAAAATAAATAGGAAGCAACCTAGAATAGTTTTTTGTATTGTACTAAAACTTGATTTCTTTGTGTGGGTTAGTCTGAGGCTGTTGCAATGAATTATATGTTCCCAGCATTCAAAGATTCAGAATTCTCACTGCCAAATGCCAGGAGTTACTATTAATAGTAAGCTTTGGACTACTTCCTGCTTGGTAAATGACTGTGATACAGACTGGGCTCATACTCAGTAGGAGCAACATACATGCAAGACTGCACATTCATGAAATACACATGTACCCTACAAAAACATGGGCCAAAATGCACTAAAAAAAAAGAAAAGGGAGATGAGAATACTTTATAGATTGAGAGAAGAAAAAGAAAAGGCAATAGGGGTTGGACAAGCAACAGAACAAACAAAGAGAAGGTGCAGGACTGTGGGACCCTGGCATTCAGCTGTTCCAAGAATTTCCATCCCAACACGTTCCAGAAATCTGCCTCTGGTTGTTTATGATAGATACATATTTTAAAATATCTATGCATTTATACTAGTACATTAAATGTGGGAGCAACACTTCACTGGATTGTCCATGTCTACACTGCTAAATACTGTTCCAAAAGTGGTCAGCTGCATCCTTTGCTGCTGCTACTGGAAACTGGGAACAGTTCCTGCTCTATGCTGACTCCAAGCTCACCACTGGGCCCTGATGGGATAAGGCCAGAAGCATGCTGGGGAAAATTCAGGCAATTTAACAGCAGATGCAACCAAGGGGCTGCACAAAAAAATGCTCCTTGGTACTGCTTAATCTATCAGCATAGGTGAAGACACACTGTATTTGGTCAAAAAAACCCAAACAATAGCAGTAGTAGCAACATAAAGCCATGGATCAACTGAAGTAGCCAAAACCACTATTGCTCTCCCAAGACACTGAGTTCTCCACATTTTGCTTTTGGAGCCACTCTTAACAAGATGCCTTGAGTCAACAAGGTATTTACTTATTTATTCTAAATTTATCCCCCTGTTGAGTAACCAGTCTTTTATTCATTTCCTTCCTTTCTTGAGTTTTCCTTCCCCCACCTCCTCTTCTCTACCTCAGAGGATGACCCTGTCAAATAAACATTTCCCAAGCAATCGGAGCATGTGGACCTCAAGCTGTCTCTTCTTCGAAACAGGTTTCAGGACTCATTTTTATGTATATTCAGGGTGTTGGGGAAGCAGAAAGGAGGGGAAATGTGCACAGTGGATTTATTTCTTTTTTGCACTAGAGCAAATCCAAATTAATTCCAGTTGTGCTGATGAAAGAGAAATTCGTCTTTGTGCTGCCCAGCAGGGATCTTGTAAGCTACAGAATATTCAACTCCTTGGTTGTCGACCAACACAACCTTACAGTACACAGGGCTCTCTCTTCACAGCCCTTGTTTGGCTCAACCCTGATTTGCAGATGTCAGTAAGAGCTTTTCTCCTGGCTCCAGTGGGGGATGTCTACAGCTTTTGCCTGGTTTGCTTCCTACTCATCACATTTTGCTGGCAGCTACATCTACCACTGGAGGAACAAATGTGTTCTCATATATCTCCTAATTACTGACCTACGACGCTGCAATGAGAGGAGCCTTTCTGGGGCTGGAGCGGAATTTGTCCCTTGCAGAGCAGTGGTTCAGTGAATGTGACCGCAGATAATCCTGAGGGTTGGTTAGAGCAGCTGCTGATTGCCCAATCCAGCAAAATGTGCAAGTCCAGTGCTTCACTTCAGGCCACTCATAGTCCCATTCATCTCCATATGAGATTATTCTCACTGGAGTTCACCCGTGATAAAGCTAAATTAGTAGTCTGAGATGGTCCTCTGGAAAATAGGTTTGTTCCTCCCATCCTAAGAGATGTGTCTACAGTCAGCAAGGAAAACAGCTTTGTGGAGGTGCTCATCACATGTCATTGATAGCAGAGACACCTTGGTCTGAGGTAGCCAACATTAGATAAGGACTAGCCCACGTGAAGTGTTTGGTGTGAACCTCCAACTTAGCAGAGTCACACCAAGGTGCACTGGGCTCTGCAGAGGCAACACTCAGCCCTTACTGATGAAGCAGTTCCTGAAGACAATTAGAAATCTCGGTTCCTTCCTCCTGCACATCATCATCAGCTAATTGATCCTTGTGGTTCAGAGTAATATAAATAAATAAGTAGACCAGTGATTCGCAGCAGACAGGTTTCTAAGAGGGTTTAACATCTTTATGAGTGAAGCTTTTTGCAGAGTGGGGTACCAATGTCCCATCAGGAGGCACCTAGTGCTGCTGGCTGAATTCGTTGGAAAATCTAGCTCAACCTGCAGAGACCAAATGGGAAGAAATCCAGCTCCTGGGTCTTTAGAAAACATGGCCCTTGTAATTCAAGGTTTCTTGTTTATTTCCTCTCATTTGTCACCTCTCTACAAGGAGTCAGAAGAAACTCAGTGCTAGAAAATAATAAATAAAGAAATACAGACAATTGTGAAGAGAGCACCAGCAGGCCTTATTTCCAGAGCTCATCTTCACAGATACTGCAGATGTGGCATGTATCTGTAGCTCTCTGGGACTCAACACTTGCTATTCACAAAGTTGGTGCAGTCATTGTTTCCCCTCAGCCACTGCATACGTGTAACCTATGTGCCTGGGATGTTTTTACTGCAAACTGCAGTTGTTCCTGGTTTGCACAAGTCCAGGCTGTGAGAAGCCACACAACTCCTTACAGTTCCCCTGATACAGTGATGGCAAACACCAGGAAGGGGTTGACCACCACCAAGCCATGGCTCAGCTGGAGTGGCAGCTGCAGAAAACCAGCTTCAAGTCAGGTGGGGCTGGACAATGTGAGGTCAGATGTCCTGTATGAACCAGGACCTTGGCTTCTCTCTGCCTAGAGAGCATGTGGGCTCGTACCGTGTTTGAATGACTGAGCAGATGCTTAAAAAAAAGAGAAAGTGCTTTGAAAATGTCATCTCCTCCAATGCCTTGAGTGCCCACAACTATGTTTGTACAAATATATCAGGAGTATCAAGAATGTTATAATGATACTCCCTCACCCATGGTTCCAGTTAAAAGCTCTGTAATAAACAAAACATACACAGCACTTCACTGGCACCAGAGGCTATAATTTTCTCTGAGCAGAAATATTACCAAAAAAAAAAAAACAAAAAAAAAAAACCAAAACCCAGGAAAAGACAAAAAAGGCAGGATTACATCCAATTTAGGAAGAAATCTATGCAGATCTTTCCTTTCATTAAACTTCTCAACTATTATTAAAGTCAGTAGCCAAAAATTCTTTGATGATGATGACATTGAATTATTTGATGATAGAGTGTTTTGGGAATGGCTTTAGATGCAGATCACTGGTAAAAATCTTGAGTCCCAGGAAGAATAATTTTTCAAACATCAGAATACTTTCCCTTTTGTGAGAGAACACTTTTAACCCTCTTCTTCAAGTGCGCTCTACATTTTGTCTTAAATACTCTGGTTTTGCAGTTATGAGGAAAATAACATATGATGCCTTTTATTCTGAGGCTACAGAAGATTTTGTATAATGGCAAAGAGAAAACAAGTACCAAGGCAAGAAATCTTGATACTGCAGAATATGAAGCATGCCATACTCAAGAATTCTGGGAGAAAAGGTGTTTATTTTCTTATTGTCCTGCATAAGACTTTTCATAAAACCACAAGGAAAACGTGGGCTACATAGTGAACAATTAGGCTCTGCATGACTCCTCACTATTCCAAATTCTATTGTCTACATATCTGTAAGTTTCAGATATCCCTACTGATTTATTTTTCACTAGTTTTTAGTGTCTGGCTGCAGAAACTTTAAAAAAGAATGACTTTAAAAGGTGCTGATCATTTCTGTTCAGAGAATGCTGTCTAAAGGTGCTTCTCCTGGTGTGTCACCCCTGTTCAGTGACAGTGACCTTCTTCCTTACCTTGCCCTTCCTTTTTCAGTCAATCCATCTTTCCTTAAACTTGATGGAAATGCTCCCATTCAGTAAACAAAATGAGCACATCTTCAAGCACACACTAAACTCTATCCCAGATCAACAGACCATATAATCCCTTTGACTTCAACCCTGGATTTAGAGATAAGAGTGTAGCCGTGATTTTTCCAAATAGGAGTCAAAGAAACAAAAGATCCCATCCATGCTGCATCTGGCAAACTTTGAGCACATGCAAAAAGAAACCAAGGGGTTGCTGCACCCATCCTTATGATGAATTATGATAGACTCATGAAACCGTTTAGGCTGGAAAAGACCTTTAAGACCATCAAGTCCAACAGCTAACCCAGCACTGTCAAGTCCACAGCTAAACCATTTCCCTAAATGCTTATTCCACCACTTCCCTGGACAGCCTGTTCCAATGCTTCGTAACCCTTTCAGTGAAGAAATTTTTCAAACATAAAGCCTAAACTTCCCCTGGAGCAACTTGAGACCATTTTCTATCACCCTATCCCTTGTTACTTGGGAGAAGAGAGCAAACCCCCATCTCTCTGCAACCTCCTTTCAGGAAGTTGTAGATAGTAAGAAGGTCCCCCCGAGACTCCTTTTCTCCAGGATAAACAACCATAATTCCCTCAGCCACTCATCAGTCTTGTGCTCTAGATCCTTCATCAGCTTTGTTGCCCTTTTCTGGACCTGCTCCAGCACCTCAATGTCTTTCTTGTAATGAGGGGCCCAGAGCTGAACACAGGATTACAGGTGCAGCCTCACCACTGCCCAATACAGGGGAACATTCACTTCACTGGTCTTGCTGGCTATGCTGTTGCTGATACGGACCAGGATGTTGCTGACCTTCTTGGCTGCCTGGGCACAAGCTGCTCATGTTCAGCTCTGTCAGTCAGCACCTCCAGGTCCTTTTCCACTGAGCAGCTTTCCAGCCGCTCTTCCCCATGACTGTAGCATTGTATGGAGTTGTTGTGACCCAAGTGCAGGGCCTGGCACTTTGCCTTGTGAACCCCATGCAACTGGCCTTGGTCCATTGATTCAGCCCATCCAGATCCCTTTGCAGAGCCTCCTCTTCATGTATTCCTCCATTTCATTCATATTTCATTAGTGGTAAACTGTGGGTCCCCTGTATTATGTGCCATGGTACTCACCATGTTCACTCAGCCCACTTGTCAGAGGACAGCAAATGAGTAAAGCAAGAAGGGGGAACACAGGGTGACAGTGTCTACCAGCCAAAAATAGCCTTTTTTGGTGCATAGGAAGGAATAAATTCTTCTGAGCTGCCATCTTACTTAAATATGTAATTGCATTTCCAAATACTGTCTTTCAATGAAATATTTAATGTTGGTATCCTGGTTAGTAAATGAAGATTAATTGTTTTGGTGGGGTTTTGTGTATGTGTCCAAACCACCAATTTTATTTGGAAAATTTTGAGAAGATTACGTTTTTTAATGAGAATTTCCTTTTGGATAAAAATGTTTTTTGTTTGGGATAGACATTGCTCAGAAGAACCCCTACCTAAATGAGAAGTCACACACAGAAGAATAATGAGCTGTGCATTCAAATTTTCCGAAACTGTTGATAAAAATAAGTGTGCCCCTGGGACCTCAAGTCCCCAGTGCAGCAAGAAGTTCCTGGCCAAGTCTCTACAGGTGATGAGCCTCTCCCATGGTTTTCAGGTACGCCTAGGAAACATCAGAATTCCACTGGGCTCACTACAGAGTGGATAAAGGCAAGAAAGGTGCCTATCTGTGATGTCCAATCCTTTGGCTGTGTGCTGGTTTTGTCTAGGATAGAGTTTATTTTCTTCATGGTAGCAAGTATGGGCTACGTTTTAGATTTGTGCTGGAGAAAGTGTTGATAATAGAGGGATGTTTTAGTTACTGCTGATCAAGTAGCTAAAGGCAAGGCCTCTTCTACTCCTCAGCCCACCCCACCAGCAAGCAGGCTGGAGGTGCACAAGTTGTTGGGAGGGGACACAACTGGGACAGCTGACCCCAAGTGACCCAAGAGATATTCCATAACGTACGTCATGCTCAACATATAATGCTGGTGGAAGAAAGAAGAGGGGGAACATTCAAAGTTATGGCATTTGTCTTCCCAAACTGCTGTTATGCGTGGTGGAGCCATGCTTTCCTGGAGATGGTTGAATACCTGCCTGCTGATGGGAAGCAGTGAATGAATTCCTTATTTTGCTTTGCTTGAATGCACAGGTTTTGCTTAATGATTAAACTGTCTTTATCTCAACCCATGTTTTGTGTCACTTTTACCCTTCTGATCCTTTTCCCCATCCCTCTTACGGGAGAGTGAGCAAGTGACCGTGTGGGGCTTAGTTGCCAGCTGGGATTAAACCATGACAGACTGCTACAGTGGTGGTGGCACAGAGAACATGAGGGTTTGTTGATCAGTACTATTTATCAACTGCATTATCTAGCCCAAGTGCCAAGCATGACTTCAACCCTCTACATGAGATAGGAGGTCAAGAGCTAACATGGAGCACGGCACAGACAGATGTGGCAAACAGAACAGGGAGGGAGAAATGGAAATGAGATTGCCGTGGTTATTCAGTGTCTGGTATCCTACATGGTCCCAGAAATAAGTGAAGACTTGTGGACTCAGAGGGGAGCTTTTCAGAGCATGGTCTGGCTATATTTTTCTCTAGAACCACCAGATGGCAAATAGGCCCTAAATAAACACCTTTTCTTCTTAGCTCTGGCTTTTTCTCCCTAACCCACTGTTTCTAGGTTTCAGTTGAAACTCACCACTACCCTTTTCCTCTCCCCTTCCTTTCAATGAAGTAGAAAACCTTCCTTTATTTATGCTGGAAATAGGCAGGCACTGATTATCCTTTGCTTCATACATTAATTTCCAGGAGGTGAGGGCTGAACTACTAACCTGTTTATCTGAGTGATGAGTGAACATCTCTGGACAATCCTCTCTTTGCAAATGGAGGCTCCAGTAAGGCATCTTTATCCCATTTGGCTTACAAATACATGAGAGTAGCACAATCACTTCATGAACTTATTGTATCATTGGCATAGTGTGTCATATTTTTTCACAGAGAAAAATCATTATTATATTGCTACATTACTAGAATATGATGTCAGGCTTTGTGTAAAACCTCTTTCAAAGCTTGCTGTGGCAAATGATGCTGGTGTTACCCATTTACTATTTGTCACCATCCCTTACACTTCTCTGCGGTTTTTCCAGAAGGGATTAACCAAATGCTCTGCCATCACCTTCTGACAGAAGCTGGCAAGTTTGTGCACAACCATCCTCACTGCTCATTCAAACTACTCGAGATAAACACCATCATTGACTTAAAGAGTTCTCAGGTAACACCTTGCCCATTGACAGAGTTGTAGCAAACACCTGGGACAAGGACATTTTCCAGCAGCTTGGTAGTTTGCTTAGCAATGTCCACGGCATTTTACAGCCCTGAGGTTCTATGCAGATAAAACAAACCTGATTTATTGGCAGAGAAAGGAGGACTTGTCATGGAGGATCTCATTCCTGTGCACTTCCTGGGATGGTTTGGTGGCACCATGGTCCCACTTGACCCTTGGCTTGTGGCACTGGGAGGTACAGTGAATTTAAATCAAGTTGTGTCTCTCCCCAAAAAGTGAAAGGTAAAAGCACGTTAAAACATGATTTGTTGAATGGCAACCGACAGAACAAAACTCCCTAGGCAGCTGCTTTTCCCAAGGGTCTCTTTGACAGGCAGCTGGAACTGATAAAGCTGTAATTGCCCCTTCCATTTAAGAGAGTCTGGCGAGGAGGGGTGCACTGAAAGCAGTCTCTGTCCTTTATGGTTTTGTTTCGGTTTTTTTGGTTTTGGTTTTTTTTTTTTACATCAGCAAATATCACATCACCTAAAATCCCTTGGTCCCGCTGCATCTCTTTACAGACCTTGTCCTGCTGGTCATGCCTGTAGGACTCTTGTACAAAAGGGAGAAAGCAGAGTCCCATGTTGCTTTTCCATGCATGGCACAGATGCTCAGCAGCCAATAGTTTTGCTGCCAGAGGAGCCTAAGAATCAGTCTGGTCTTGAAGGAAACAATGGCATTGTTGCCACTGGAATAAACATCCTGGTGGCCCATTTGTGTTTATCTGGTATTTCCATTCGCTGCTGATTAGCCCAGCCAAGAGAGGTCTTCATGTGGTAATTACAACACAGCTCATTTGTGTGTGTTTTACAATGGTGTTGATATAATCCCACTAGAGCACCCCAAGCATGTGCAAGGAGTTCCCACCAGAAATCTAAATAACGCCCCAGCGCTGCTGACAGCTTAATAACATGACAAAGTTCAGCCTCTCTGGATGTCAGGGACAGGAATGCGGCTTAGGCTGCTCTGACCTGGAGCTTTCAAAATACCTTACAGTTGGGGCTGAGCATTTGACAAATAACCTTTTCTTTGCCTGCTCAAATACATCAGATGTTACCAGGTGCCATGGAAAGGCCACATGCCACTGTTAAAATGTTAAATTGAGTGGCATAGCCATCGAAAGCTCTGGGGAGGAACATTTATCTTTATTATTATTGTTATTAATAATGCAGATATTGCTGTGTGTTGCATTCCAAGGTATTTTTGCAGCACTTAATCATCCAAATGCCCATCTATAGCCCTGATAAATCACACAATAAACCAAAATTCAATACAGCTGTCAGCCCAGACCCCAAGCAAAATCTCAGTGAGCTTAATTATAAAGTTCAGGCAGGGACTGAGCCTGTTTGAAAAGGGACGAGTGGCAGCATGGCACTGCCATTTCAGGCACTTGGGAAAGGCTGTATCAGCCTTCCCCTCCTGCTCCTCAGTATCTCAGCACTGCCAGAAGCAGCAGGATGGGGACAGATGCTCACGACAACATTTGTCATTGTTTTCCTCTCTCTGCTCTTTCCACAATGTTTATTTGCTTCTTATTTATTTTCCCCATTTGTATTATTTCTACTTTTCCTTTTGCTCCTCTCTTTTCCTCCCATCTTTCCCTCTCCCCCATCACTTGCCTTCTATCTCACCATCCCTTTCTTGCTCTTTCCCTCCTCTTCCCCTCCTGATCCCCCATCAAAGCAAGGAAACTGTAACCCAAAGGAAGAACAAGAATTGAACCTGTGCCAATGCAGTGGGCCAAGAGGCTACATATGGAACCAGCAAATCACAGAGCCTTGAAAGATGTTAGTGATTTAGAGTTATGTATATTGAAGTCTGGATCTTAAAATGAATCCATAATGGTAGAGGTAACTAATGGGAAGACTTAACTGACAGCAAGCAAAGTTTTTTCTTTAACATCGTTATGTTCCCACAAACTCCTCTTTTCCTGTCCCCACCCTTTCCCAGCTCCCCTTTCTGATTAGTTCAACATCCACGCTGACAATGAAAAGCTAAAGCTGCTGCTTTGTGAATAAAGATTTTAGCCCATACACCATAAATATGGGCGTTACTCTGGTTGGATGCAGAGCAAGGCATCCAATTGGCTCTGACAGCCACGGGGCTCTCCCTGGGGAATCGTGCCCTGTGGCAAGGGACAGTGAATTTTCCCAGCCGACTGGGCATGGTAGCACATCTCTCACTGCAGTGTGATAAATAACCTCACTAGGACTCAGGCTTCATTGAAGATGGGGTACAAAAGCCAGTTGGTCCCCTGTGGCAGCTCAAATACCAACTGCACCTATTTTCTGTGATTCTAGATACCCAGACTTTAAATGCATCTCAGAGGGAAGGATGACACTATACATGTATACATATATCTATGTAAATAGATGTATGTATATGTCTATGCATGCATATTCACACACACACAAGACATTGCACAAATAAAAATTACACTAAACCATTACTACGCTTGCAAAGTCAAACACTCCAAACTTAGGAAAGACCAAATACTGCTCAGCTGACCCAAATGTGCTACTTTTTATACACAAGCATTCTGGCAGCACTAGGACCTGAAGCAATGGTTGAGGTGCTGGAGCAATGAGCACTCCCAGCTGCACTTACAAGCAGAAGGAACTCAGATATCTGCCTTTACTACTTAGCGTATATATATAGACATATGTATTTCTCGACTGTGAGATCCTTTTTTTTAGCTCAGGCCATCCAGCACCCTCCCAAACTAATCTGTCCCCAGCATCATTTGGAGATTCATTTGCCTAGGGCCTGTTTCTAATATGCAATTTGCAGGCAGCCATCCAGTTTGGGAGAGTAAAGCCAGTATGGACAGGAGCCATATTGTGCCAGTTTGTCTCAAAGATCAGGAAATTCCCAGCACATTGAATTTACGGATACAGCAGTACCCTGAAATTGCTGTTTAGTGCAACGTACTGCGAAAAACTACATGATAAATAGATGAAACTGAGCATCATGATCTCATGATACCATGGCAGTTTTAAAGAGCTTCCTAACAGGCTGAGTAATAAGGAATAAAGAAGGCCCAGAACCACACACTGCTGACAAAACAAATGGCATCACCTGTTCAGGGGTAGGACCTGCGCAGGATGTGGTACATGAGCCGATGAAAGCTGGTACCACAACCCATCTGATGAGGACATGAATGAGGATTACATGGGTGACCTGAACTGCAGCAGGTTCTTTAAAGTCCTTCTCTTGACACCTATCATGTTCTTTAATGTTGTTTTAACAAAGATTTGAGGGAAGGGAAACTTCTTGCAAAAAATTCTTTCTCACACTTCTCAATCAATATACTTTCATTTAGCTTTTCCCAAACCCTGTGGCTTCTAATAGAATAAATCCCCCCTATTATCTCTACCCTAGAAACCAAGAGCATAAGGACCTAAGCACCAAAGAAAACACCCTTTCTTTTTGTTTTTGGCAATTTCAGCTTTCCAGGCTGCTTCACCTTCTTCCCTATGGCATTAAATAACCCTTCTCATTCCGCAATGCTGACTTAAGGAGAAACTTAAACATATTAAAAGCCCCTGGAGTGTGCATAAAACACATGGGAGAGAAGGGCTATGTTTCCCTCTAGTTGTTGAACAAAAGGAGGCTGGGCACCAGCATTGTGACATTCATCCCTGTGATGACAGAGCTGGTGGAGCTGGTTGCAGGCTTGCTGTGGAGTGACTAGACTGTGGGTTTTTCCTTTTTCTTCAGGCTTCACGGGAGAAAGGCTAGATAATGTTAGCGGTGGCTGAACATTGGCCAGATTATGGGGCATGCGGGTATAGCCTATATTTATTTTTTAAGTATATATTTGTTTGATGTTTTGCAAGCATCTGCTTAAGATTTCTGTGCTTATCTAAAGGAAGGAAAGAGCCCATTCTTCCCAAAGCCAATTCAGTGCAAGAAAATGTCATAACACTGCTGGGCCCCTTCGTTTCATCCTTCGCCAGAGGGACTCCATAGTTCCTCTGCTACTTCTTGGAAAGCCAAGAGCAGTGGCTGGCAATTAAAGGCATCTGCTGGGCTCATGAAAAGAAAGGCATGCACAAGATATGAAGGATGGATGACACCTGAAATGTCTAAACTCTTGTCTGGCGCAGACTGGACTGATTGCAGTGTGTCTAGCAGGATGTGTAGAGTGTTACAGCAGGTATTGAGATAAAAAAGAAAAACCAAACCAAACTCTACTTCACAAAACTTCTCCCCCACTCCATCCCTGAAGGAACTGGTTCCAGCAGCTCCATGCAGCCTGCTAAAGACACTATTTTTCACATAGCAAGCAGAGAGAGACAGCAGTACAAATCCCTGTCAGATAGAGGGATTAGCTGGGTAGAAGTGATCCTTCAGAGACCAAATGACCAAAGAAATGACCAGCAGCATATACACATGGCTGTGGAAAGGGGAAATGTTGTTCAAAGCAGATGCATAAGGAATGATAAAATGAAGGCAGGAAAAATGATGAGTGATCCAGGTTGTTACTCACCCCATTTTTCATCATTCAGGTCTGCAATCACAATCACTCACACACAGAAACCTCTTTTCTTACACAGAGCCGAATGAATCTGATGCAGTCACTACCATAACATATTATCCAGACCAGTGTTCAGAAAGCCTTAGTCCAGTGTCAGAACTGTTTGTACAAGAGCAGCCAGACCTATAGGTAGCTATTTTTAATGAAATAAATACAGAAAACACCACCAGTGTGGCACATTTTGTGTGTGTGGTCAGTATGTTAAACCCCAGCCTGGGGCTCCTTTCACCACCCTTTGAAGCATTCAGTACAGACCACTCTCAGAGATGCTCATCAGGGTGGCACAGTCTCACATGTGTGGTTCTGGCAATGCAACAACATGATGGAGCTTTGTAAGGTGTGAGTTTCTATAAGAAAATGCATGGCAGTGTTACCAATCAGCCACAGCAGTGCTAGCCACGGTCAACCCTCATGCAATTGAGTGACCAAACTGCAAGCTGTACTTCAGGATCAGTTACAAATTGGGCAAAAAAAGCATCACTTTACCTTATGTATTCATTCTCTGATATGCCTGATGGTGAGCTTTGCAGATACTCTGGTTTTCCTCCATGCCGTGAAAGTGAATGACTACATCTGCTATAAAGGTGCAATTGAGTATACATTGAGAGCTTAGACCAAAAGCAACCAGCTGAAGACCAGGGCTTCTACAGTTCTGGGCAACTGAATGGCTATTTCAGCACTAGTTAAAGCAGAAACATGTAACTGATACTTATCAGCTTGGGTTAGAAGAATCTGAAACAAATTCTCATTTGTATACCACACATCATGAGAGATGCTGTACTGCAGGGATGTGGCCCAAAGGGTTCAGTCTTTGGTCACCAGAAAAAAAGTTGACGTGTAAACTGGGAGAAATCCTACATGCTCCTCTCCAATTGCAGCTGTTGATGATGGACTGTTGTTATTCCAGATAAATGGTGATTCCCTGTCATTTGCTGTGAGAGGGACTCTGAGCCTTTGTCTCTAATGCCTCTCTGGAAGTGGTTTGCTTTGGGAAAGCTAACTTCAAACTTTTGTGCTGGGATAAAATTTGCAGTACTTCACATTTGTGTATCATAAGCCCAGAAAGGCCATCCCAGAGCCAAGCCACCCAGTTGTACCTCAGCTGTGCCTAACCTCGGACAGCAGAAGTAATATAAGAAATAAGGCAAGTGGAAATCTAGGCCCTCTTCCTGGACCCTCTACCTGCCTTGGCATTTAAGGACTTCTTGACCTCAAAACTGCATCTAAACTTGTCTGTTTAAAAACGTTAATGGATCTGTTCCTCATGAAGTTGTCATACCCATATTTGAACCCCATTTTCATTTTGATCTGCAGAGCATCCTCTGGTAAAGGTTTCCAAAGTTTAATTATACAATGTGTAAAAAGGCACTGCTTTCCATTTGCGTTTAACTTGCTGCTTCATGATTTCATTAAGAACACATACCCTTTGATATGAGAAATACTGAGTAATCATTCCCTATTTCACCCATTTCATTATTTTGTAGACTTCTATTATAATCCCATCAGTTCTCATCTCCTGTGTGCTGCACTTGGACTCTGTCTTGGAGAGAGGTTACTGGTCCAGGACAAAAAGGTTCCACCAGCTGCACCATCTATATGGAACCAATATCCCAGGGACAGTGTGTGAATTATACCCTGGCCATGTTTCTTCTTCCAGTACAGATGTAGCTTACTTGTCCTTGCTCTCTTTCCCTTTATTTCTATTAAATCTATTTTTAAATCCAGTGATGAGTATAGCTGTATTCAAGCTGTGAGCACAAGATTTTTTGATTGAAGACAAGGGAATGGTGCCTGTTCAAAAAACACCAACGGATCAAACGAACAAAAAAACCCAATTAAGAAATTAAACAAAAGTTCAGGAATAACCCAATGAGAAAATAAACCACTTTTATTCAAATTATCAGGTGTTAATCACTCTTGGAATATAAGATTATAAACAGCTCCAATTCAGGAAGGTGCATTTCTTCATTTAACACATACCCATTTGAAGGATACGAATGAAATATTTCTTATTTATCCAAAAGCTTAAAATGAAACAATGAGCAGATTCTTCTTTGCTTTTAAAAATTAAATTTGACTCTTTCTTCATTAATAAAATATACTACCTATTATACAAAAAGGACATTAATTTTGTTCACAGTTGACGGAATACAGCCTCACAATCAAAATAATAAAGGTGAACTGCAATGACATTTTAATTATATTATTCCTATTATTATATGTTATGAGGGTTAGAGCAGCACACACAGGCACTAATCAGGTTCCTTTAGTTTCAAGAGCTGCACATACAGAGAAGAAATGTATAGTTCTTACCCAAAAGGTTACAATCTAATCTAAAATTATCCATTAACAGAGGATGTGCCTCAACTAAAAATCACAGGTATGTGAAGGGAATTCTCCTGCTTTTCTTTCATATCTGATGGAGACCCCTAGATACACCAGTACTTTTCACCATCAACCACTATAAAATAGCTGTTTACAAAGAAATAACCTTTTTTTAAGCTTACAAGGTCTGAGTTCAGAGGTCATTCCTGCTTCCTTCTTAATAGTTCCTCATTTTGCTTTTACCCCAGGAGTTCAGACAGTGACAATCCCAACAGGCATTTGGCAGTTCTGAGATTAATGACATTTTGGAGAAGAAAATCCAGTCCTGGACTTGGGTCTGGGCCGATACCTAAAAATTTGAGTGTCCTTCCAAATTAGATATATTTTGCCTGTATAATGCCCCAAAGAGGAACTGTTCCCAGTCGTCATGTTAAGTGTTCACATCCCAGGTTTTGCTTTTAACATCATTTCAATTTTTAAGGAACTGTGTGTCAGCTTAGGGCCATTCAGGTACAGGCTGCTTTCATGCTGAACATCAGAAACTGTCCATATACCTCCTAGGACTTCCATACCTGTTCCTGTTATCCTCTCACAGTGGAAGGACAGTAGTAGCACACACAGGGGGTTTCCCTTCCTCTCTTACAACCTCAGATCCTCTTCAAAGTAACCAGGATTGTGCCCCAAATGAGTCAGGATTTGGAAATGGAGTTCTAATTTTAAAAAAGCATTTCCATTCACCCCTAAATCTTAGTATGCAACTGGATTTGATCTTCAGGCTTTAAAAATGAAAACAGACAACAGAAATGAATCTGTCGATCACTGGGTCGTACGTTTCCAGGCTGCACAGAGCAGGACCCTGCAAATAGGAATGAAAAAAAAAGAGAAAGAAAAAAGAAACAAAAAAAGGGGATATTATCAGAGCTCTAAGGACTTGCACAAATGAGGACCTATTCTCCAGAAGCCGAAACAAGGAGCTATTGGGAATCTACTTGCAGATTCTGAAAATACATTCACATGCACAAGCATTCAGGTTTGCACTAGGAAAGAGGATTGAGTGGGTTTTGGGGTTTTTCACCTTCATTTCTTATGGTTAATAATGCCCAGTAATTTCCAGCACTAAACAATGCAATATACTCCTGGTTTATTTGAAACCCAAGGCTTAGACACAAATGGCTTTGGAAATGAGAAGTGAGGCAGCGTGGCAGCTCAGCACACTTAAGGGAACATTTTTAAGCCATTTAGCAGGAGTTTATTGCTTCAGCACAGGAGTCTTTGAGCATTCAAGCACGACAGGGAGTGCATTGTTGTGCCAGAATTGCCCGCCTTGGGTGTGTGTGGTGTGCGGCAAGGGGCCAAAGGCTGTGTTTAAAGGCACCCGCACGAGAAATGTGATTTAGTGAGAACAAAGCACACTCCTGTTGTGCCTCCCCGTGATTATAAAATAGATCTGTGTCATTATAAATAGAAGATGACTGGTGACAAAGATGGTGCTTTAACTCACTTCTGAGGCCAAGCTCTTAACGCTGTGGTTCCTGATGTCAGACCTATTTAGTGGCTGGGCTGCAAGCAAATGTGTCTGGTTCGGGGTTAGCCAGTCCGCATCTTATGATGGCTTAATCTCATTTTATAACAGCAGGGGATTCACTGTGGTCCTTCACAAGCAAGGCTATCCATTCACCCAAGGTTGGTCCCAGACGCCTTCTGAAATGCACAGTGCCCACTGCAAGACTCAGATTGCTAAATGGCAAATTACCCTGTCCTCCAAAGAGACTGCCAAGCTATCTGGATCTGTGAATTTGAGATCCTGCTCCTACACAACTAAATGCTGCAGCTCTTGTTTATTCCAGTGGAAATAAAATCAATGACACAGAAATAATAGTGCTGTTTCAAGAGTGGAAGTTTTCCTCTTTATGCCACCTTCCATCCTAAAATGATTTATAGCACATTATTGAATTAAATAATGCAGTTAAATAAATATATATACATAGTTTCTATGTTGTACAATAAGTAATTAAAAAACCAAAGCATCAGAGATTAAACCTGAATCTTAAGTCCCTATTGCAGTATATGGAATATTTTGTTGGTTTACTCCTAAGCATGCTCCTTAAAACAAACTGTAGTCTTCCTGCTAAAATTATTTAATCAGAATCACACTTCTATATATATTTTATACCACAGTTTATTCCCAAAGCTGGGGATAACCTCTCATTTCCTTAAAGCTCTTAAAAACTTCCTTAATAAAAAAGCAGAGAAATCTGCTGTTTGCAAGTTCTATTTGCTTATTACTTACTTCCAAACTAAAGTAGTTAATTTAATGAAGGGGGGAGAAAAAGCAAGAGAGAAAAAGATTAATGTGGTGCCCGTAGCCATTTCCCAAATTCTTCAGAGTTTATAGACCTAGGGAGACGGGGAAAAAGCAACTTCTCAGCAGTGGAGCAGAATAGGCTGAAATGACCCTGTGAAACCAAAGTGATTCTGGGAATAAAAGGATGTTCACTCCTCTTATGTTTCTATGCTGCAAACTCCTTTTAGGGCTCCCAGTAGTACCCATTAGCAATAGCCAAGCTTTTCTGTTTTAATTTAATTTAATTTAATTTCCACCAACAAATTCCGCCCTGTGGTGAGAATTGACAGTATCATGTTGAGAACCATTAAAGCATATTTGGATTGGTTTTACTCCATGTATATATATAAAAAAATCCCCCACCCTTCTCAGTATTTTTTAGACAAGCAACTTCATAATAGGAGTGAGGCAGACACAATGGAGGCATCGTTATATTGTGGGATACCACCATAGGGAGCATGGTTGGAGATACAGCAGAACATGCCATGGCATTACACTGCAGTGTGGCCTGGTCCCAGCTCCATTCTGAACCTCCCCATGATAAACCAGAATGGATCCTGGCAGCACTGGTGGTGTCCTGCCAGGTACTACTGGAACATTTGTGTCCTTTTTCTGTAAGAAGACACTGCTGCTTCCTTTTCTCCTTGAGAGTTTTCTGTTCTCTAAGGACACCTTCACACTTGAAACATCTTCATGCTTATGTAGCCTTGGGCTCTACTAGGAATTCCTATTGGGAATTCCCCCACTGGGAATTCTGCCACCAAATTTCAAAGGAAAGAGAATAATAATGCTCTTCATTAATATAGGCTTTTTTGTCATGACTTCTAGGCCCCTCTCCAGGCAAGCAGGCACGCCAATAACAAAGTGCTTCAGCCCATTCTATGCCTGCAAAGGGGAGAAGCACCAGCAGCGCCCGCTGTTACACAGCGAAGAGAGCCTGTCCTAGGGACCCGGGTTTACAGCAAAAAGAGTTGCACTGTATCTCGACTGCACAGTTAGGTAAGAGCTGTGAATGCTGGCTCTGTAGCCAGCACAGGCAATCCTGATCTGCATTATACAGCACACAGATTTCTTTCCTCCTTTTGCATCAAATCCCACCACCACACGAGAGGAAAGGCAAAGCCTCCCTTCTTTACAAAGCATTTGGAGATAAAGAAGCCATACGCTACTATTGCCCTTTAAAATCCAACACGCTGCTTAACGAATCACACATGAACAGTCATCACAGCTGGGCTCTGGGTTCAGGGAATCCATGGGCAACACATTTCAGCATCAGTTTTTCTAAAGCCACCTACACTCACTGCCAAAACTACCCCACAACATCCCATGGTTCTGCTGACCCACAAACGCTCAAAACAAAGCTCATCTGTAAGTGATTAAGGAAAATATCCAACTAAGGACAGCAGAGACACCAATGCTGGGCTCCCGACACTTCCTGCTGTCCCTCACAGTCACACTCCTCCCCTCCTAGACCGCCATTCCCCAGCACAGCAGTTACCCCATCTCAGCAGTTTCATGCAGTACCTTGAAACCAAAATGAGTCTAAGGACTGGGCTTTAAGTCAATGATGAAACAGTGCCAAGGAAGACATCAAGACAGCGTGTTACCAGCTACCCCAAATCCAGCATAGAACTGAGTCCTGCAGAGAACATTCCCTGCTCATAAGGGTAACAGGGATTCCGTTTCTGTAAGGCAGTTGCATGATGAACTCAGCAGCTCCATGCTTTCTCCTGATCCATTCCTCCTCACCACACTCTCTAGGAAGAACAATGACCCTACAACAGCATACCTCCCTTTCCTTTTCATTCTTTTCCCCCCCTAAATCTACCTTAAATTCAGTTCAGCTAAAAAGCAGAAGTAGCAAAACCCACATTTTTATACTGGAGCAGAACTGGGAAGGCAATTTGGTATGGAGGAAGTTGAGACAAATTCCACTACAATAAAGTTCCATTCTGCACTGCAGGGATTTCTGCTCACCGAGTCATGCCTAACCAAGAGCTGCAATCTTTAGCTTGACAGCCCAGTACAGATCTGGATCTTCCTGCAGCACAGGATCCTCCAGCATTCATCATTCAGCCTGACCTAGAGATGATGTAGCAAAAACTGCTGCACAGCCTAAAATAACACAACTTTTGGCCTCTCTTCACAACCTTTCCAGTCTCCTTTGTCCATTCAGAGTAGTGCTACACCATCTCCTCCAGGTCACACAGCTACTCTTGTACCTGCTACCCTCGCACAGCTTCATTACTACTCTGGAACAAGAGGAGCTCTCCCCAGTGAATCCGCATTTCTACAGCGCCATCCTTTAAATCTTTCTCTGAAGTCACCTTCTTCTGCAAAGCATCAGGAACACACAAACCACAGGGCTCAATACATGGCGAGTGTTACGTACCCAGCTACTCAGTCTTGATGGTTACCTTGACTTTCCCACACGCATTTGTTGCTTCTACCTATGAATCCTCATTATTTACTTTGATTGTACCTGCCTTGGAAACAGTCTCTACACAATAAGTATATGCATAGCAGTACATATAGTCACATTACCAAACATTGACATAGGACACATGAAAGGAGACTTTTGAGCCTGGATTGGTTTGAGAACCATCCTGAAACTAGAGAAGGCAATGGCTACCAAAACACACAGTAATGAGACTCCCTTCAGATACAACCACAGCTTTTGCATCTTCATTTACAACCTCAGCTTTTGCATCTTCACTTACAACCTCATTAGATACCCTAACAAAAAGCACCAAACTCAAACATCAGTGGCCACAGAGGCCTCCAGAAGATGCAAAACTTGTCTGGTTTAAAGCTAAATATGGAGAAGGTATAGCAACAGTAAGAGACCTTTGCAATGATCATTGCTCTTCTGATCATGTTGAAGAGGAATTAAAGAACCTGCCTGGTCATGGTAAGAAAGGCATTCCTTAGCTGAGCAGACACAGCACATCCCAGTCAGATAGTCTCAAAAATGCTCACTGAAAAGGAAAGAAAACCAGCAAAGTCCTTTAAACCCAAGAAGTAGAGCCACAGGAAGGTAACTAGTGCAGTGCAGGTAGAGCTCAGCAACCCTGACACCTCCCTCATCAGGTAGGTACCGAGCCTCCTAACATATCCTATGGTCAGCATCCAAACCTGGATCTTCCCTGGCAACTTCTGGGTTGATGGACTTGATATCAACAGGAAAAGAATGTGCTACTCACTAAAAAGAAGCTGAGTGATCCACGTAAGCAACAGAGATTGTCTGAAACCCCCCCTTGGTGATACAGATCAAGTCATCGGATACAGACATTCATCATTTCATGGATGTTCACATACGGGAGAGTTCTACTCAGTTCCTCTCAGGGTCACAGCTCTACTGGCACCCAGGCTAGGGGGAAATTAATTCCATCTGCTGTGAAGTTAAGTGGAATTTGTTCTAATAATAAGCTTGTTTTGAATCAGTTACTGTTGCAACTGCAGAATGTATTTCTATGGTATCCACTGGGATGAGGGGCTGGGAACGTAGGACTATTTAACAAAGGTAACACACACACTTTGCTGATGTATTTTTGTGTCCTTACCAAAGACATTGGTCTCCTCTTGCCAAAAAGTACTCTAATACTCCACACTGTTGCATCAGATCGATGCATGTTGTACAGAAGAGCCTGACTTCCTAAAGCCCTCATGGGAACTTCTATTCATATCAACCTGAGGGGTGCAGTGAAGTACTTTCCAAAGAAGAACATCAGGCTGAGTACTCACAATAAAGCACCCTGAATTGTGAAGCTGCGGACCCACAGCCAGGTTTTATTAACCTGCAGAGAGTAAAACATCCAAATCTACACTGAGTTGTAACCATGGATCATGCAGGTCCCCAAGAGTTGCCAACAATATCATCACGTTGGCTTAGCTGCATCCAAAACACATGGATGATGCTGCACAAGAGGTGCAGAAGTAAGCCTCAGATCCCATCAGCCTGCTTGGGTATTTGCTTAAGGAACACCACGATGGCTATAATTGAGGCAATACTTCTTTATGGATGCCATGGTAAGGTTCAGTTCTACTGTGTGACAGACATAGATTAAGGAGTTTTCACACAAACAAGAAGTCAGAAGAATCAGGAACCCAGCAACTGGTAACAAGCAGGAGCACGCTACCAGCAGTATGGGAGTCCAGATCTACAACTCAACCCTCCCTCCATCTTCCAGTTGGAAAGCCCTGATGCACTTCCCTTTATCCACGAGCCTTGGCTAAGACTCAAAGAACATCTTCACAGATTCAACCTGCACCAAATCCTGCACCTCACACTCCTCCTCGGGAGTCAACAGCAAACCTGAGACCACCCAAGGCCATCCAATCACTTCCAACACCGGGATTTGGAAGCTCTCCCTCTGCCACAGGCAAGATAAGTGCTAGCTGTAAGAGCCTCTGTTCATTAACACTTGTTATGGTCTTTTTCACATGGTTTCTCTCAGATCCACTAACAGAATCCGTTTCCATTTCTGCTAGAGGGCACTTGGAACAATTCTATCACTGTGTGGATTTCCAGACTCAGGGAAAAAATTACTGCTCTATTGGCAGCTGCTTCTAATTCTGCTTAATCCCAAACTGAAGCTGCGGTTGAATCAGACCAAAACACAGCTGATAACCAGGATATCAGGTCACTTACTCTGTTGGCCATGCTCAAGAGCCACCCTGCATCTCGAGATCAGCACTGTGCTCTGAGCTGCTGTTCCAGAGATAACACAGTCTAACCTGGAAGACTCTCAGCCCCGAGTCATGCAAATTCCTCAGTCCTGACCAAATCCACCTGCCTTCCAACCAACCCTCAGCAGCGCAGGCAGGCATCAGGGATCACAGGTGGAAGAAGTCAAGTCCCTACATGCTCTCCTTATTAATGATACTTCCTCTGACAAAGTCTAGTGCAGGAGAATCGGTGCTCAGACAACCACAGGGAAATGGCAGCAAGAGGAGGACAGCAGCAAGTCCCTGTTCTGTGCCCACCACCACAGCACAGAGCTTTGGAGCAGTGTCATCTGCAGGGCTTTTCCTCTACCTGTTAGGTGTCAAGGATCACGCAGACCCTCCTGCTCTCGGAAGCCCTCCCTTCCCTTTGAGGAGCTGCAGGTAAAGAGCTTCATAAAACTTCTTTTATGAGGAACAAGCACTGCAAACTGTGACAGTAACATCAGGCACTCAGGTTTGAGCACAAGTCAGGGATGCAGGGTACAGAAACCCTCAAATACAAACTAATCAGAGGTTTCAGGCAGTTGTCACAGGGACAGATACACTCAAAACACCAAGCTCCAACTAGATGCTCACCACAGGAAGTAAATGCCTCTAAGCAGCAATGCCAGAGGTGACAGCCTGGCATGACAATGGCCTGCATGTCCTCAGTGCACACTTAGGTGTGACCCACTGTCATGAGCACACCTCATCCCTCAGCTTCAGCAAGGCTGGAAGGACCTGGAGTTCTCCTCCCACAGGCCCATCCCTGACCTGCTCCACACAGCCACATGCTAAACCCCCACTTAGCCAATACATCTGCATGTGACACTCTGGAAGTAAGGACCAGCTTCCAGAGAAGCTCTCTGCTGACTTCCTACCAGCAGGAGCAGGAGGACCACAGACTTCAAGGAACCTTGTGATAACCTCCAAAACCTGCAGCAGGGAAGCCCAAGTAACAGCTCCCTGTGCGTGAAGGTAAAAGGATTGAATGTTTGGGTTTGGCTCCCGAAGGTGCGATCGGTGTTA
>JAVHNF010005338.1:9370-25257 GCA_034783455.1 Micropsitta finschii | reverse complement strand
TCTTGGTAATACTTTATAGCCTGTGCTATGAGCAGCTGCTTCAGTGAGGTGGAAGACTGAGTTAGGCACCCTTGCATACTGACTGAGATAAACTCTTCTCTAGCTTAAGATCTCCGAAGCGGTGCCCCCCTCCCATCCCTATCACTGCAGATTGCTACCTTCATATGAGGGCAACATTTGTTGAAGCCGTGAGATACGTTACAGGGCGAGTCAGAGCTCTGAGCACAGGGTGCACAGTTTCAGCCTGAAATATGGTCTAAAAGCACTACAGAAAAGAGATTTTACTGAGTTAGGAACCAAGTTAAGGTTGGTTGAGAAGAGGGGCCGCCCTCCTGCACCTTTAAGAACACCATGGTCATGGCAATCCCCCTCACTCCACCCTGCAAGACAATTTACAGCTAAGAGAAATGGAAAAGCACAGAAAGTGCATGAGGGCAAAGGACAGCAAGGCACCACCCTTCAGTGCTGCAGGAACTAAATCCACTCCTCACTCCATGCAGCCATGAATAGCTCATGCCTTGACCTTAGTCTTCTAATATCTTAAGCCCATCCTGTGCAATATTAGAATAAACCATCTCCTATTTTATGCAGGTACTGGGGAAAAAAATAAAACTAGAAAATGCAACTTCAGTAACCATCCCTCCCACCAAAGCATCACCTCTTCCCTGCAATTCATCACTGGCCCAGGCCTGTCTTGCCCTAATATCAAAATACCCATCACTAGCATGCTCTCCTTTCATCATCTCCTCAGATCCACTTCATCTCCCTGGTCCTGCTGCTATAAACCCTCTGACAGCTTTGACAACGCACCTGCCCTGCAGCTATTTTGCTTTTGAGCTGAGCTTTAAGAGCTCAGGGGCTTTATTGGGAAAGGCAGTGAATACAGCAGCAGCAATGGGAGGTGGCATTGCCTCTCCCACCACTGCTTTTGGTGACACTGGCAGCTGCACCTGGAGTGATAAAACTCAGCATAGTAGTAATTAGCGGGAAGCACAACTTCAGCCACATCATATATGCTCCCTAGAAAGGTTTAAGTGCTCTGTGGGAGCAGCACTTGCAGCCCAGGGCCTGCAGACTTCTCCAAGAAAGCCAAATCTTAATCAAACTCAAGTTCTCTGGGAGAGAAGCAGCTCTGTTACTGGCAACAGCATCTCACATCCCAGGTTATGAGGGTTACACCAGAGACAGCCCCAGCATAACCTCTCAGAGAGCCTCAGAGAGGACAAAGCAAATCATGGTATTGTAATCAACATCTGCAAACATGCACACTAACCAGGAGGCTGGGAGTGCAAATGCATCTACCCCCATTTTGCTGCAGACTCAGTTTAACACTCTAAACCAGACAAAATAACTAAGAAGGAGGTTTGAGGGTGGAGATGAGGCATTTTTCCTTTTAGCATTAGCATAGTTCTGGGCATTTGCATGCTACCCATTTTATTTAGGCAAATATACTGCTGCTATTGTTTTAACAGCAAAAATCCTACACGAGTGAGATTAAGGTACATATTCATGTGGTGAGATTAAGGTACATATTCATGTGGTGAGATTAAGGTACATATTCATGTGGTGAGATTAGCAGGGCAAATTAGGAAAGCTAAAAAATCGAAGCTTGTCAAAAGCTATCGACCTCTGCCAAGTCTCTGCAAGAATTGCTGCCTTGATTTCTGTAGGACCACATATGCTGCATTAACAGTCTGAATACGCAAAGCAGTTTTGTGGAAATCACTGATTTTTACCCTCCTCTTCCAAGGTAGTCTACACTGAATCTGGAAAAGCATTCTCATTTATAGCACCTGCTTGCAGAGCAACACCTATGCCCTCAGCCAAAAGCAAGTCCCCACTTCCAGAATGACACTGCCTCCTCTTCAGAGGTGGTAGTTTCTTCCTCCCACAGAAAGTCTCTTCAACGAGCCAGAAAGCTAGAAGTTACATTAAAAGATTCCGTTTGAGCTCTTATGATTGGCAATCCAGCTTCATCAGCTAGCAGTTTCAGGTTTCTCAGCTGAGGTTTTAGGCAGAGAAGGCAGCTAATTGCAGGGCAGCCCTTTTTATTGACTATGTGAGACAGCACTTGTGGTCACCTTGCCAGAACATAGGAACATCAGTACACGCTGTGCTCCGGCTGGATTCAGCAGCCTCAGGCATTTCACCCTGGGAAAAGCAAAGGCTTTCCTCTAACATCACTGCTTCTGCTATTTTTGACACTCATCCTGATCCATTCAGAACTGAAATCCAGCGGTTGGCCCCACACAGCATTTCCAGCTGTAAACTTCACGCAGCTACATAAACAGCCAGTCAAGTGAATTGGCAAGTTCTTGCTTTAAAAGAGCCCAAGAGCTATTTACATCAACTTGCTCAGAAGAATTACATGTCAAGTACAAAAGGGCAACTGAAGCAATAATATATTCAATAGCTTTTAAAGGTAAGGGGGCATCACCCTAAAATCAGGTCTGGTTCTTTGAGCAGTGCAGTGCTCAGCTGTAAAGGAACTCAAAGAGAATTAAGAATTAATCTACCTAAACCCTGGTCATGATGCTGGCATTAAGTTAAAAAGAAGTCAGCTTCAGCTCATTTTTCCACTCATGGATTTTCAACTCGCTCTATCCAGCAACTGACACTCATTTTGAAGAAAAGCATGAAGTTATAATTAACCTGAAGTGATTGGTCTGAGCTTTCGGCTCTTGCTTTGTTCCCCAAGTGCTGCAGGCTTGCAGCTTCACTGCGTCACTCGGAAAATACCCAAATCCCCAACAACACTGGGTGCAAAAGGAAACTCAATTAATAGTGGAGCCTCCACCTCCATTTTGACCTTTACACTCTGCACAAAAACAGGGACTTGTGTTGCCTCCAAAGGTTAGATAACCGTACAGTTAGTTAAAATTAGCAGGGATCAAGCAATCAAAGGATTCAAGAGAGACCGGGAAGAGCTTTGTACAAGTGTTAGCAGTCCCTTCAGTCTGCACAGCGTTCTTATAGAAACGTTCTTTCAGATAGAAAGGTTTAAACAGCATCCCACTCACACACTAACCAAGACAAGCTTCTGATCGCATCTCGTATGTTGATGCATCTCACCTACTTATCAAAATAGTTCTATTTCAGACAAAAAGAGAGCAAGTGCATTGATGGAACAGCATCTTTCTGGTAAATACACTTACACGCTCCTGCTGAGGGGTTTACTTATTGTTTTGACTCACGAGAGTCTGAAAAGCAGTTGTTTAAGATTCCTTCCTAACAGTTTACTCCATTTCCCAGACAAGAACAATTGCAGGGCTGTACCCACAGTGCAATACCCTCTAAAGGCTGCCATCAACTCCCATCTGGCAAAGCTGTCTCCCACAAAATTAAAGATTTAAGTCCTGCTGATTAAATAAAGGAGTTTTCTGCATACAGCTGGGTGCTTGCTAGAATGTTAAGCTTTCCCTTTGGTTCACAGTCAAGAGATTCCCTGGCAAAGCTCACCGTTTTTGTCCTAAGGAGCTTTACCCATCATGCAGCAAGCAGCCACATGGACAGGGTTTATGCCTACTCAGGAGAAGACAACTAGGGAAGGTAGGGGTCATCCACACACTTTGTTCTTGGACTGAGGGTTTGCTGCTGACAGCTTATTGGCAAAAGGGGTCCTGAACCTACCTCACATGCTTTTGTTAGAAGACCTCCTGTATTAAACCAGATATTTAGCATTGGCACAGGTAGACTAATGACTTCTGTGGGTCATCTAGATGGGATTTAGAGAAGTATCCTCCAATCCCAGCCCCTCCACAGGCAGCTTAATGGGTAGATCATCTGGGGAACTGTTGAGTGGTGCTTCTTAGCTCTTGAGCAGTCATTAGGAGCCCATCAGATACGGTTTTGTACCCTTCTGGAGTAGTAGCCACCTGCTATGGAGATGTCAGTCCATTACCAAAGCTTTCAGAGTGCTTTAAAACAACAGATTAAGCTTTGCTTGCCAAAACAGAGGTATAAAGAGGCTAGCAGGTGAGTCACCAAAACCAGACCTGCATCCTTGAAATAACAACTCCCACTACCATTGGCCATTACTTCAGATGCACGTTTCCAACCCTACTTCAAGTCGCACTTTCTTCAGGAAGAGCCAGATGGAACCATAAAGTTTCCTCTGCCACTTCAGTAATAACTCATACCAGAACTGGAAGAACTGATCTGCTACACAAAAAAACAACACCCAGGCACTTTTGAATTAATTCCAGTATTGTATTTCTGCAGCCAGATTTCTAGGAAATGTTGTGAATAATCCAAGTAATTCAGTGGGGCTCTGTTTTTATTTCTTTGCTTTGTTTTCACAAAACACAGCAGCACATGGAATTGCAGTTCTGTACCAGAACCCACGGCAATCAGGAGTGTTCATTTTCTTATAGGCCTCCTGATAGTTCTCAGCAATAAAAGCCAGCAAGAGACCTGCAAGCCTTGGGCTCTCTATAGGTAGCGGTAGTGCATCTCCTGCTGGTAAAAGGAGCATCTCATTGAGGAAGACCCATCACAAAAGCATTTGTTTCAAAACATTTAGATTAATCTCCTAGTTAAGGAAACAATTCCAAGGCAGATAAAGACAAATCTGAAGAAGAAAAAACCACCCCATAGCACAGCATACCAAACTGAACAACAAAAACAAGCAGAGAAAATACAGCCCAGCATCCCAAGCCAGACTGAGGCCTTGGGGACCTTCAACACAACTATAGTTTATTGTGCCAGCAACACCAATTAAAAAGTCAGAGGAGACCAAGCAGTGAGGGATTTTCTCTGGAAGACAAAAATCTATGCTGCAATATCTCTTGAGCCAGCTTTGAAACAATGCGGCAATTCAGACATCCCCAGCACTATAGTGAGACTCCTTCCTTTAGATTTTCCACAAGGAGCTAGAAAGCCTCTGGGTTTGCATCTTATCAGGGAAAGCTCTTAGGTCAATTAAAGACCTCATCATATACTGATGAAATTTAATCACTTGCAGCTAATGCCAGTGCCTTCAGAGCTAATCCACTTGTAGAAGGCACTGAATACTCCCCCATCACCACCAAAGAAGGTGCAGGATGCTGGCAACCAAGAGACAATGTGGGGCTTGATGAGTAGTTATTCTGCACATTGATTGCCAAGCTGCATTTCATCAGGACTCCAATTATCTTCAGGTCTGGATTGGGTCTACACAATCATCTCATTAGTCACTTAAATTTGTCAACTCATTTGAAAACTCATTTAACAAATCAACCTTGCTGAAGATTCAAGTGAAAAGCACACAGCCTGCTCCTGGGGTGGGAAGGGGACACCAACTATTACTGGGCCATGTCAGATTTTGTTCATTTGCATGTGCAACAGGCTTGCTCCAGACTCAGAAGTATGAGTAAAGGCCTGGATTTTCATCAGTAAGACGTGTCAGAGGACAACTATTATAACTGACACTATACACGGGTTGAATACAGAGCACAGCCAACAACTGCCATCATACCTACTGCCACCACACTCTCCAATCAGGAACTTCTAACTACGCAGGCACAAACTTGTTTCCTTATTTTTCCTCTTAATGTTGCCTCTACAGAGCAAGGTACTAAAGAGCTTGTTTTCTTCCCCAGTCATATTGCATGCATTTACCTTCTGTAAAGCACTAAAGGCCACAAAACTGGCTTTCAGTCAAGTTCTTCCTAGCGATAGAGGAAAAGCAGCATATGCTGGAAATTAGAACTTGTAGCTTATGACAGGGACTCTTTTGATTAACTTTCCAGACTTTCAGCCATTTAAGAAGTTATCAAATAGGTTTTTACGTAGTTGGGACCAGAAGAATCGTGTGACCTTTGAGAAGAGGCATATATTAGCATCTATTCACTAGAAAATCCTTCCTGGGCTTTCCTCAGCTCATCAGTAATCAGCAGAGCTACAGATTATTAGATCCTTCAGTAAGTTTTTATGAACAGTAAATAGCCAAGAGATTCATATAAAGCACTGCTTTGGTGCCGCAGCCAAGATGACCCTCACTACAAGAGCTTAAACTCAAACTGGAGCCTCAACTTCTAAGTTATAGCATTGCTGCAGCTGCCATTGAGAACTCAAGAGTATGAAAAAAGGAGCGAGCTGGCAAAGACAGGCACAGTCTCTGAACAGAGCCTCAGATATGGTCAGAATCAAAACCACCCTAATTGCTAAGGATACAGAAAACCATATGTATATGCAAGATCTCAGGAGGAGATAAGGGAAAAGCTCAACTGTGCAAAGAGCAATAGCACCAAAAGGTGTTTCTCTACTGAGAATCTGAGCACTAAGGGAACCAAAGAGGTTTATTGTTTTTTCTTTGCCTTCCCCCAACACACATCTTAGGAGGTTGGTTTTTATTTTACAGGTAGGGCAAGTGCATCTCTTCTTCTCCATAACCAACTGGCAGATCTGATCAAGTGGTGCCAACAATTATTCCATAACTCTGTTTCAAAACATGCGGTTTTGAAACTATGTGAAAAGGTGACTTCTTTCTCTGCTGTTTCCTCTAGCCCTGATTAAGCTTTTGGGTAAGTCTTTAAGAACCTGAGCACATGAACCTTCTGTACAGAAAGCACCAAAGCACTGCCTTGCAGAAGGACGTGAATATTCACACCGGCAATCCCCGAGATGTGCTGTCCACATATTCTGTGCAGGAGAAAAACAAGCCCTGAGTGAAATCAGGCAGTACAAGGTGACTCATCACTCACCAGCAACTCAGCTATCAAAAAAGGTCAATTTATAATGAGAAACAAGAATGACAGAGGATTTGAGCATGAAATAACCAAGAAATGCACTGTATGTTCAATGTCAGTTAATACAACATCCAATACTGCATGCAGACTGAAGAGGAACTTGCAAGCAACCTTTTCTCCTTCCCCTAAACCATGCAAAAAACAGGAAAGAAATATACAGGGTTTCATTAAATCCTTAATAGTAGCTCGAAGGTAGTATCTCCTTAAGACAGAGGAAGCTGAGTAATAACACAAATAGGGCAGAAATAAATGTTCACTGTCATGGCACCAGGTTGACAAAGAAAAGCATATCTCATAGGAGAGTTTTGCACAACTACAAACGTGTGCTCTAAAAACATTCAGAGATCTGGGTTTGGATTTGTTTGGAGAGTTTGAGGAAGACAAGACTGATGTAAGAGAGGACATGAAGAGACCCTTCCACGTAAGATGCTATGACAAGTAGCTGTGCTTGTGGTCTGGGTGGCAGGAGGGCTTGGGATGAAGTAGGTGGCTTTAGAAGATGATCACCTTTGTCCTTTAAACACAGCAGCATTTCTACCTAAGCCCTTAGAAGCTGGAGGCTTAGTTCAACCTGGACCAAGTCCCCTGGACTTAGTCCTAGGTCCCAACCTGGATCACTCTTAGATTTCTAGTCCTCAGAAAAGCACCAACAACATGCCAAGGGGCCACAAGTAAGCCAGGGAAGGTAGGAGCAGGGCTACCTATGCCCACAGAAAACCTCCCTAAGAGCAGGCATTAGTTTCTGCCTTTCTGTAACTCAACCCAGCCTTCAGAAAAGACCTCTCACTAGAGATAAGAGTATTTGCTTCCTGCTTCATCCTTTACTCCTAGAAATTGGCTCCATATAATGCTTTCAGAGAAAGCAGTGCCAAAGGAAGCACTGTCAACAGCGATGATGGATTTACTACAGCTGATGTGGCAGACATTCAGCTTCCCCTTCCCAAAGGTTAACCTAAGTCTTAGATCCCTGGAATAAGAAGGATAAGCCTTATGACAGCTTACAAGCATCTAGAGACTTAACTGGAGCATTTTAGTCTTCTGCTCTTACCCTTTGGAAGACCCTGAACACTCCACCTTCTCAAGGGCAAGAAGCCCAAACCCTTAGAGACTACATCCCAAAGAGGCTGTTCTTGAGTTGAACACTGAAGATGATCTCTAACAACCCTCACATATACTATTTCTCCAAATCCAGTAAAGAAGCTGGGACTTCAGTGCACTTCCAGTTTGGTTGCATGATACTTTCCCCTTGATCAGTACAGTATCTCCAAGAACTCATCCACTTCTGTTAAAGCAGATGATACACAGGGTTCTGAACACCAAAACTTAATCTTGCTTCAAAGAAAACAAAGAGAGCACTTTGCAATAAATATACATTTACCAGAGCCATCCGACATTTGCCTGATGCTCTTGGCAGGATGTCTCCAAAGGGATCTGACACCTACATCTGTTCTCCGCTCCAGAAACAGAGACAAATACACCTGCCAGCCTGTATTACAGGAAAAACATAATGAAGGAACTTGAAAAACAAGGAGCCACCCAGAATAATCACTGATGACAACATGAAGATGATTATTTACTGCTTTGAATATCTACAACATCTACAGGATTTAAAAATGCAGAGTCTGCTTCCAGTACAAGATTACACAACCTCCATGCAAGACTGTCTTTGCTTGCTGCTTAGGCTAAATAGATGTTGTACCACCTCTTTCAAGTTCTCCCTCCACTAAGGTGATATACTAGGCACAAATAAGACAAATAATACTTGCCACTTTCTTCAAAGAAGTATCCATTTCTTGACATTGCTGCTGGTGGAGACTCTAAAAAGACAGGAAAGAAAGGAAACATAAGAATCATCAAGACGCTGAATGTCTTCACCTTACTGCTAAACTCACTGTAAGCCTGGATTACAGCAGAATGCCAGTCACAAAATATTGCGGTCATTAGGTTTTCCTGAATGTGGAAACTTTAACCTTTTGATTATTGACTTTAACATTTACCAGAATACCCCTTACAGTCACAGTGACTGCTTGAAAATAAGCTAAGCGGTCTCAGGCATCCTGGGCTGGGACCACAACACTGCAAGACTAAAGATCAGGACAAGGCTTGATCATCTTGGTGACATATCAAACACAAACAATTGCATCCAAACATTAATAGAAGCTAAGTATCTACAAGGCTTTTATATGCTGTAATAAAGTCTAAGCTGTAGCTTATGCTACAGATAAAAAGAGCCAGTTTAATTTAGAAAACACAACTCAATGTAGCTGGGAATGGGATTTCACGTCCTATTCTGCTGCTCCCTAATCATTAGGATATCCCCAAACAGTGCTTGGCACTTGAAGATAAGCACCCGAACGCTGCAGCCTTCCTTGGCCCACTTCCTGAGCTGGGGTCCTGCAGCAAACACCATCTGCACCAATGGGGTCTCAAGAGGAAGCCACAAATGGGAAGTGACGCTGAGCAAAAGTGAGCCCACAAACACAGCAGCACCAGGACTGAATCCCCATGGAACACGCTTTATTTGCTGGTGAGTCATTCCTGCAAGTAACTGCTGGCAAAAGGGGTATTTATTATGCAAAGACATGATCCAGCAGCAGAGGAGCACCTGCTTGCAGGTGTGATCGGTCTGATACCCAAACCCAGCCTGGCTGTTTTTAATACTAACAGTATTTGACAGTTCAGACTGTGTGGGCTAAAACCACCGGCTTTCCAGTACAGGTGCATGCCCTATTTTATGGTGAGATAACCATAAAATCAGATCAGAAGAACTCTTCATATCAAGCCTTGAGCGAGAGTCACCCAAGCAGTCCCTTCAAAACCTGCTCCTAGAATGCTGCCTCTTGACATGCTTCTTCCCAGCCAAAATGCAATCAGAAAGAGGAATAGATTTGCTCTGTCTTTCCCCACTTCATTAGGCTAATCAAACATTACCTACGCAAGCCTGGGATGAATTTGGGCCAACAAGGAAAGAGGTTTTGCCTGCTTTATTGTTCTACAGATTAGGCTTCCTGCTTTTCGTTTGAGGTATGAGACTGTTTCCCAAAGACACTTTCTCTACCCCATAACTTTTGGCTTACAGGTTACAGGGGTGGGTTTTCCCCCCCTTGCTTTTACAGTGCACCACACTTTCAAGCATCATCATTCATCCTGGTCCACCGGGAGCCTTTGTCGGGCGGATACAAGTCACATCACTGACGACAGCACCTTCAAGCCCTAACACTTGTCACAGTCCAGTGCCGCTCAGACCTTTCAGTGCAGGCAGCATTTAACTGCACAGGCTCCTGGAGGGACACCCTAATGACCACTTAAACACCAACAAACAAACCACACAAACCCGAGGGCAATTCGAGTGTCTGGTCCAAGAGAGAAACACGATGTTCCAAGTGCATCCCAGAACAATAGGTTGGAGGAACAAATGCGCAGTGGCCAAGGGGCACCCATTACAATTGTTTCCCTCCACCTGGAGGGGAAGGAGAAGATCCATCCAAGCTGATTAGTATGGTAATGATCAAAGGAAAGCTCTTTAAAGAAACTCTTATTGTGTAATGATTGCATTTACGTATTTCAGAGAAACAAACAGAGTATGCCTAAGCAGAAAGATTACTCTAAGAAGTGACATTCCCACCAGTATGGCATATCCATTTCTCATTCCTACTATAGCTTCTGAGGGAGCCTGAAGCAACACATTCATCCTTCACTAGGCAAAATGAGACACTTCTTGCTTTTTCTTTAACCAAACACTTATTTCTATGGGTTGATAACACCCAAGGAGCAGGAATTCAGGGTTGGTTGATTGGTTTCTTCATTAGAAACACCTTCTAACTGCAGCATTGCCTGGGTTGACTTTACAACTTTATGGGAGACTCTGGTCTGGTCGCTGCATGGACTAGGCATGAAAAGGGCAAGGCAGTGCCATTTCATTAGGTGACACTCGTTGCTTTGAGTCACTAATGAGCAACAGTCCCCTAGGCAACATGCTCAGGCAATTATGTTGGAGGTGCTGTTTTTTTCAGATGAGTCATAAACCAGAGGTCTTAACCTTGTAATTAAAAGATGCAATGGCACGTTTGGGAGAAAGAGTCAGGCGTTCACCCTTACCATGTCCTGGCTAAAGTCCAGCCCTGGTAATTTGTCTTCTCCCTACATAATCCTGTCCCATTGCAGCAACGGGATTCAGACTTCAAAACAGGCTTGTTGGAGCCTTTTGAGAAGCTGTTACAACCCCCACGGAAGGGACCACGCACATTAACATCAGGAATGGTGTGTAACATGCCCAGGAGGTAAAAGGTGATGGGGTGTATACACAAGTCCAGACACAGGCATGGAGCTATGGGACTAGCTTAAAGGTCATCACGTTAGCAGAAGTGATGATAGGAAGGGTAAATTGTGGGCTACATCATCTGCATCTGAGAATCTAGAGAAAGTGGCGTCCAACTGTTTAACTGAGCAGAATAAAAGGAGACAGATTTGGAGACTGTGATTAATCTTTCCTCCTGCTTTTCATATTTCCCCAATCACTTTAGCACAAGCAAGCATAGCTTACGTTTATGGGGTGCTAGCTAAGGACAAGGCCAGCCAGACTGTGCTTAAGTGCATGCTCAGTAGCAGCCAGCAAGGCAAACATATCACAGCAGGCTCCACGTGCCTCTCCTTTCACAAGGCTTACGGGATTTTAATATCCAAGGTCTTGGCTCCTTAGTCATGTTTTGCTGGAGACAAGAGCAATGGGTTCGAGTTATGCAGAACAGAGCAAGGCAGCATCCTCTTTTCTCTAGCAATAAGGTGCATACCCACAGCCTGATGCACACACACAATCCCACATTTCCTCTCCCCATCTCAGCTCCACTCTTGACATTAAAAGAGCTCAACCAAAGGGCAGTTATAAAACATTGCAATAACTGATGCAAGTGTTTAGCTCGGGGAAGCCTGGGCAGGAATACAAGTCTCCAAACACATAAAAGATCAACATTACAGTGCTCCAGGGTATGCCTGCAGTTGCAGAAGGGATTCCATGAGGTATGAATCAACCCCTGCACTAGCCTTTGCAGGCAGGAGGAAGAGATGTACAGTCCAGGGAGCACTTCATTACCATGGTATGGGAGTTCCCCCTCTCCACACTGGCACACCACTTCCCTCGATCCACCAGTTCCTTTTCCCCCAAGTTTTCTTTCTAAGACTTCATCACTTAAAAGAAAGCAAACAAAGCAATTATCAGCAAGACAGAAGGTCAGGCTTCTAGAGACAAAACTGGAAAGCATTACCCCAAGAAGCTAAGATACAAGAGCACGGCAATTCACATTCATGTCTAGTATCTCCCCAGATCCATGTCTTCACTCTCCAGACTCTGCTTTCTCATCCAACACCTACAAGGACAACCAGACTTCCCAAGTTCTCTCCCTCTGAAAAGGCAGAACAAGATGCCATCTTCCATTACCTGCCAAACCCCATGTGGTATAGTTCCTTTAACAGTTTAAGCAGTGCTCTTTATTTTTATGAGTTAATTTACTGCAGCAAATAAGTTTTGACTCCCACCCCCCCAATATTCCCTACAGGGATATCTATTAGACGAGACTAAAGTGAAAGTGTCACCACTTAGCTGCTTTTTCAAATGAAAGCTTCTGACTAGTTTCTCATCCCTTCATGAGCACCGAATTAAAAGGTGGAAGAGCTGAAGCACTGAAGTGCTGCAAAGTGGAAAGCAAAGCCTGCTTCTCTAGACCCGAGGATGCAGCTTAAGACTCCAGAAATAAGCCACTGCCCTTTGAAGCAATTGCAGTGACTCCAAGAGCCACCAAGGGGGAGGTATATGAAGTTAACTGGTAACTACATTTGCTGTAGCTAAAGGTCCTTGGTCTCAGGACTAGGATGAATCAGATGATCTCTAGCGGGACACAGACAAGAAGTGGGCACACTTCCCGATTTCTTACATTCTTACCATTTTTACATTTACATTTAACAACAAAACGAGGCAAAAGCCCACCGTACCATCCTCCGTTATTAAATTCCTGTGGGAAATGTGTCTCAGAGCTAATAACCCGGTTTAACTCTCTTGTTGTAAGGGTAGTAATAAGTTCTCTTGAGCCTCGCAATATTAGTGGATTACAAATAAAAACACATTCTCTGGATACTCCAGTAACTCAATTACAGTGTTCTGCTGCTGGCATCTTCCAAGTAAACAGTCCTCTGCAGCACAAGCCTTATATTGAAGCAAACATAGCTCTGGAACAAGCTTTCTACAAGTGGCAGTACAGACTTTAGCTTTTATGATTTCCCTCCAGTAAATCTCTCCGAGTTCTAGTGTCCTGATGTTTAATTGGAGTTAACTTTGAGACAAAACCGCTTTTAAAGGAGTTACTGGAAAGGTTTTTGCATTTACAAGCTCTTTAATATAGGCTGTTCTTGGGTTGTCTCTGAACATTTAGTTACCCTATAAGTAATGAGAAAACATATGTACCTCCTTAATCTTTTACTCAGTGTGTGCTCCAGTATCCCAATTTCCACTGCCTTCCTCAACATTGTTTTGCTGGCCCTTTGAGGACATTTCTGAAGCTCGTCAGCACATGCAGTGCCTTGCCTTAAATTTGATAAAGCGAAACACTTGAGCTTCTGAACAAGAAGCTAAACAGAAATCACTTGTTCAGCAGAAAAAGACTTCAGACTTTCCCAGTTTCCTCCCAGGAGGAATTACCAGTTCTTAGCACGACAGACTGAACTGCCCAGTTATCTGGAAAGAGCTCTGCTTCCCAGAAGACACTTAAGAGCTTTAGCTTTGAAGCAAGGTTTTGGCCACTTCAAGCTGACTTCCAGGAGTTTGTTAGTCAATGCCAAAAGTGCGCATCGCTACCATTAAATAGCTGGGCATCAGTTTCCCTGTATGATTGGGAACATTGCTGTTAGTGTCACTACCTCAAAACAGATCCAGGGCCAAGTCCAGCTTAACCAAATATATGGTCTCATCCAAGGTTTATATCTGAGGGAAGATGACAGAACCACCTCTATTCCAAGGCTTCACCAGACCTGGTGTTCAATATTAAACTCCAAGCTCACTTCTTACTCTTAATTCTCTCCCCCCTACCATGAATTAACATCACAGGACAAGGAAGCCCAGAGCTACACAAGTAACCAGAGAGCTGCACCCAGGACTGTGCAGTTTGGGGCAGGAGGAGAGCCACAACTTACACGCTTCAGATACCTAATAACCACACAATGTTTCTTCCTCCCTCCACCCAAAGTCAGCAGAAAACCAGACAGACTTAGCAGAAAAAGCCACACGCACAAGGAATATCCCAAGGGAAATCTGCAGAAGAGGACTTTTCAAACACAAATTATGTGGAGCATCATCTGAAAGGAATCCACAATTGAGAGTTTAGTGTTTTCTGTATGCAGCAAGAGCTCAACAGCAGGAGGATGAGGAAGCCTCAAACTCCTTTTGTAATACAACCACATCACCGCAGAAGAATAAGGAAAGAGCTCGACAGGCAGCAAATCCATTCCAAATACAACAACATTGCAGGATTATCATTCAGAGCATCACTTGTGCTTTTAAAACATGAGGTTTTGGCAGTTTTCAGGGAAGAACCAAGCAGCGAGATCTGGTGGAGACATTTGCCGCAGAGTGGAACTTGGACCGTCCAAGTCATCAAGAATGAATAGAGAGCAGCATGCATTTTGCCTGAAGTCACCACTTCTTATTTCTACCTACACCTCAAGTGACTGATCCCTTTCCCACAGCATGCTTGAACTGGAAAACAGTGGTGAAAGCACAGCTCATCCTGACCCGGTCAGAGATGTGAAACATGCCCCTCTGCTTCTGCTCTGGGCAGTAACAACTGACAGGACAGGATCTTGAGTTTTTACTGGTCTTTCTTTACACCTAGAGAGGCATGACAAAAGAAAGTCAAAAACCAAACCGCACAAGTCAGGATTCAAAACCAGTCACTGTTGTTCAAGGAAGTGTAACATGAGCAAGATGTGCTTCTTAATACTTGGGCAGGAAAATGCCCAGGTACATACTGCTGCCTGTGGCAAGCCCAGATTTAGACCTTCCCCCCAAAAGCACCACTTTGCATTGATAAAGGCAAAGGAAAACATAATAGAAAGCAACTCAAGGGGGTAAAAAGACCTTTTGTAAGCCATTAAATGGGAAATATCAGCACTGCTACATCACAGGGAGTTATAACTTGAAGGGATAAGAGTCATGATCAACCGAGGACTCGTCATGGCAGCTTCCCAGCCTAAATCTGCCCACGAGCACCACACATGCCTTCTCAGTGCATACACACATAGAATCATAGAAAAGTTAGGGTTAGAAAGGACCTTAACATTATGTAAGTTCAACATCCATCCACAGTTCATCCCAGCAGAGCCTGAGGGGAATAAACCCTTTCACAAGGCACACCAAGGCACATCAAAGACACCAACCCTCAGCTTCCCCTTTATTTATCTCAGTGGCATAGCTGCACAGCCCCATGACAAGCTACCCAGCTCCACAAAGAACCAGCTGTGTTCCTCCTCCCCCTGATTATATCCACGTGCCCATCACACATGTCTAAACATCTTCCTTTCAAGCCTTTGAAAAACACAGCCAGATGCTGAAGGATGGCTGAGGGACACATCCCCACATGGCATGCCTAGAGGTTTAATGCAGGCAGCAGTACCAGCAGGTATTGGCACCACATTGCAATAAAGCAGGGATTTTTGTTGGAGACCTTTACCTAAATGGGTTGATTAAAGCATTGCCTGCATGCAAGCACCTACAAGAAATCAACTTTTGAGGTCTTGAAAACGGTCTACAGGACCTACATGACCCAGGAAGATTTAAGTTTATACTTCAAACCCCTTCACCTTGGTAAACTTTCACAAGATGATAAAGTAGTTGGCCAAAGCAGGCACAAAGAAGGAAGGTGCTTTTAAAGTAACCCAAAATCCAATGGCAAACTGTTGCTTAGCCAGAGCACTCAGCCCTGCAGGGACACAAAGCTTTGCTCTCCTTATGTGCAGACACAGCCAAGTCCTTTGGCAAAGCTTACAGGAGTGGGTGTTGCTGTTAGTAAAGAGCACTCTTGATAAGTTGTGTAGGTTTGGTTGGACAGAGCCTTGGGTGCCGTGGTTTAGTGGGAGGTGTCCCTGCCGATGGCAGGGGGGTTGGAACTGGGTGAT
>JAVHNF010005308.1:0-11950 GCA_034783455.1 Micropsitta finschii | reverse complement strand
ATTCTCACAGTCCCTGTGTCTGCCTTCCAAGACTTGGGTGGTGTGGTCAGAGCCTTTGCCAGTGAAGACTGAGGCAAGGAAGTCATTCAGAACCTTAGCCTTCTCCAAACCAGGGTAGCCAGCTCTCCTGATAGCTTCTGGAGGGGGCCCACATTGTCACTTGTCGGCTTCTCTATCACTCGCAGAAGGAAGTTGTCTTCCACACAATCGAGGAACCTCCTGGATTGCTTGTGCCGGGCCGTACCATCCCTCCAACAGATATCAGGGTGCACCTTGACTGAATCCGGTTAAGACAGTTTCACCTCAACAAAACGCAAATCTCTTCCTGAAAAGGAAGAGTTTTTAATTTCCTCCAATATTCTGAAAGAAAAAAGCCCCTCTGCATCTTAATCTGCACTGTGTCAGAATGTGCGCTGATTTGTCTTGTTCATATGCATTTCACGCTGGACAGTGTGTCAGCTCTAAAAACTGTTGCTCGGTATCTTAGACAGACTTTCTCTCAAAACCTGAATACTCAAGGGCCATGAAAAGGATGAGAAGGATCCCATCAATGTTGTACAGTAAAATTTCTAAATGAGCTGTGGTGACTGTTCTCCTGGCAGTACTAAATAACTCTCCAAAAGGGTGAGATTTCAAAAGTCTGCTTTTTGCAAAGTAACAGCTAGCTAGGCATTGAAAGGAAATCTGAACTGAAGGAAATCTTGCCACATCTTTCAAATTTTGTTGAGCCTGTGCTTACTTATTAAGTAACCCTACACTTTACTTAAGGAAGACACAGGCAAAACAGAAAGGAAGCAAAAGCTGTGAATAAATTTATCATTCCTGCAAGCAGTTACAAGAAAGTGATCTCTATCCTTAACTAATTCTACAACAGCCACCTCTTGAGTCTGACCCTATCCTCTATTTAACAGCCTTGGAAGGGAAGTCTGCCTGCCCCTGTTGTGCAGCAACCTGCAAAGTTGGATCCTAAATACTAATAGACAGGAAGAAAAAAATATGCATAGATAGTGAATTTTGTTTATATTGAGAAAAGCTGGTCCTATAATACATGCTGCTTCAGTTAGCAAAGCAACTGAGAGCATGATAAAAGCCCTGTCCAGCCTGCAAATGTGTCTTCTCAGATTAAGAGGTGAAATATATCTTGTCCAGGCCAAGGATGATAATTAACAATTCTAGTCATAGTATTGCAATAAGCATGATTTACAACATTATATGCAGCTCTCTCCATCTTCAGGTATTCAGATAGTAAGTAATTAATTCTCCTGGCCATCCTTTGAAACAGACAAACAGCTCCGTGCAACATATAGGGACCCAGCAGACACAGAAGCATGATATGATCAGCTAGACAGAAATGACTAAGGTTTTGTCGTTTAAGAAGTTACTGGCCACCTCATCTCAGAAGAGATAATTTTCTTCATTGACATTGCTCACTGATTAAAAGTCATATAGTTAAGCTATAACTCTCACAAAGCTAAGATGAAAAACTGCTCAACATTGTGGATTATTCATAATGACAATGAGCATATCTTAACTGCAAGGCAATAACTTCCATTTGAGGTACACTAACCTCCTGAAATAGTTCAAACGTGATCCTATAAATTATTGTGTATAACCTATGTCAGATCTTATTGGTAAAAACAAGAGTTCACTTCTGCTACCCTTCCTTTTCATTATTAGGCCATTTAAATGACAAATGTAGGTTTAGAAGTAAATATAAAAGTATAAATACAAATTAAAAAATAAACATAAATAGAAATAGAATCATAGAATCAACTAGGTTGGAAAATTCCTTTAAGATCATCAAGTCCAACTTTTACCCCAGAACTGCCAAGACCACCCTTAAGCCACATCACAGAGGGTCTCATCTACACAGTTTTTAAACACTTCCAGGAACGGTGATTCCACCAGTTTCCTGGGCAGCCTATTCCAATACCTGATCTCCGTCTCTGTGAAGAATTTTTTTCCTAATATCCAGGCTAAAAATAATAAAATTGGAAACAGAAATAGAAATAATAGAAACGCCACACACATATAATCTGAATAAAGAACAAACTAATTCAGAGCTAAAAGTTGTTCATTTACACACACACCATACACTAGGAAAGTTTCCAGAGAAGCTTGGAAATTATGAGTTATGCGTATGGAGTATGCAGTATGAAATTAAATATTACACATAATTTCTATTGCATAATATATATCTCCATCTTTACAAATAATGGCACTGTGCCTTGCAGCCTAACTCATACAAAGCCAACTGTTTAATTCAGGGTTAAGCACTGCTGATTCAAAACTAAGACTAAACTTTAAAGTACCTTCCTGTCCAGAGCTGAAACGAAATGTCTTTGCTATTTCCACATAGTCCACAAGTGCAAAATCTCAGAGGTTTGTAATGTCTTTTGTTATCTTGTTATATCTTTCCAAGCAAGCTCTCAGACTGATCCAGCGGCTAAACAGAGCAATGGCACTTTGGAAAATGGTGTTAATACACAAAAATTATATGTACCTGTGTTCTGATCAGGATCAGTACTGACCTATATAACACCTCAGCATTGTATTTTTGGTGCCTGTTCCCCTGCAGCTAATTTATTTTGGAAAAAAGTACAAAAAGAAGCTTGGCATTCCTTGGTGTTTAGCTTAAGACAGAGCATATTATTCATCTGTTCCAAGACCATGTGCATTCAGAATAACCCCAAATATATTCCTGATATAGCCTCTTATTCAGTTGAACAGAAGAAATCTGCCACATTTAACCTGCATTTGGCTACAGTTCAACTGCAAGTGAAGTGAAACTTAGGTATTATTTATCCAACCCACAGGAGTAATTTAAGTTTCAATTAACAGATGCTAGCATGTGACTTTGAGAACTATTGCTCTACAGATGAAGAAATGATGACTAATTTTCCATAACAGCTTTAAATACAAAGGAATATTATGTCAAATGTATAGTTTCATCCATATATCAAGACACTTGCAAGTAATTATGATGTGATATGTCTTCACCTACACTTTTAGTTATATATTAAAAACAAAGCCAATCAAAAAAGCAACCCCCAAAAGCCCTACAGTTACCTGCATAAATTCAAAATTGCATTAGTATGTGCAGAATATGCAATATATTTTTTTTCTTTATAGAGATACAGACTTTGACAGTGTAATATTGGAGTACTAATGAGTGAATGTTAATTCTAATATTTTTTATTTTAAGGCAAGAATGCTTCATTCCCACTGTTGTAGATATGAGATACCAGTGCTCTGAAAGAAATTTAAGAATGTCTAAGTCTAATAGGAAAAATTATGTTCAGTACACTTGGCTATCCAGATATGCAAAGGATGGATGCTCAAGAATCTGGTTGAGTCAGAAGCTAAATGATCTGATAGTAGGAAATTTATTTGTCATAAAGCCCATTTACGTTAGATACTTCTGTGATACACTACCATTTTATCTGAGAACCTCACAAAACTTAATTACTTTGGTGTCCACTCAGATTTGGGATACTTCAGTCACATTCACACAACATTGCATTTAGAGAAGGTCATATTTGTGTACCCACATCAGTTTGGCTATATGGTTCCAAAGTCCAGAGTCATGACTGCTGGATTGATTTCAGTTGTTGATTTTCCCCACTATCAATTGACAACCACACATTCAACTTTTCACTACAGACTTTGGCACTCAATTACTGAAAAAGAAAAAAAACAAAACAAAATAAAAAACCAAACAGAAAGAAGAGGAAAAAAAGATTCCACATATATTCATCTCTGATACATTTTCTACTGCCAAGGTCTTCTGATGTCTTGCTGTCTACCTGTAGGATTCAAACTCTTAAGAAATACCACGAAAATGCTTTCTGGCATTTTAAGTAATACTGCCTATCAGGTTTGGTGACTCGCTGCTGTGTTTTGCTCTCTGCTTGATGTACAACTGTTACTTATGGAAGACAGTGTAAGTTGTTTAGTGTTGTCCTGTATCAACACTGTTTCATTAAATAAAATGATTTGAAGAGGATGCCAATGTCCTAATGCCTAGACAGCTACCATTTGTGCTTTACATAGTTTTCTGCTATTTTGTTATGAATAGATAAAAGACTCGTGAAATTAAAAATTTGTTAGAAGACATCCACATTCCAGACACTGGAAAATATGAAAAGTTTTAGGGAGCAATTGCAGATTCTCCAACCTCTGTAAGAGGAGGTCCTGATTCTCTTTTCACTTGTGGTGTTGTATTAAGAAACAGTTTAATTTTAAGGGAATTTAATTATGCAGTAATAAAAAGAGAGCAGATTCCAGCACAGTTTTCTCCTTTCAGTGCTGTCTCTTTCTATATACTTTCCCCTGGACTTTAAGACATGTAATATAGCTTACAATGTATCAATTCCTAAGACCTAAAGCTATCTGGAAAACAAACCTTTTATCTCTTGACTAATTTTGAAGTTTGTTTTCATTCCACCTCTGAACAAAGTGTACTTCTTTTGTAATTTTCTAAAAAGAAGGCACAGGGAATGTAAAATGGATATTCATACAGCAACTCAGCTGACATGGTATTCTGAGAAAATAATGAGCCTTTTACTGAGAACTCCTCTTCTGGAGCAAGCAGTATGGATTAATATCATCAGTTTGTTGAATAAGTCTCTGTGAACAGTTTAACCTTGGACCTGTAGCTGGTTTGAATTCAATGTCATTTTCCAGCACACGTCAAAGAGGTCTCATTGAGGCTTTAAACAATTTAAAACTTCTGACATAGCTGAAAGACTCCAATCACATTACAAAAGCCTTTAAGTAAGTGTAATGATAGGTTGTTCCTTAAGTGTCTGGTCTCTATAGAATGATGAGAAGGTAACTGTTTATTTTGAATTATAATTATATTTACATATATAGAGTTAGATTTATATTCACAGCTTTCTCTTTTTTTTTTTTTTTATTTTATTTTTTTATTTTTATTTTTATATATAAATCGTTGGAGGATTTGTTTCATTTCACACTGGTTTCTTCTGCAAATATATTCATTTCTGGTTTTGAAGCATTTTGCTGCAGGAAAATAATTCTCTTTCTTCAGTTCTTGAATGAGATTCTATCAGAGATGTTGAAAGACCTGAAAGTTAATTTCAGGGTGGAAACACATGCTATTCATAAACGTCTCCTTTACAAAAGCTTTGTAGCTAAGCATATCTGAAAGAGCTAGGAGTCAGTGTAATGCCAGCATGTAGTGTTTATGTGTGCTGCTCCAGCCCTCATTCAACAGCCTTGGGCAGGTTTGCTGTAGACAGCCAGACAATGGTCCAGGCCAAAACCAGAAAATCCACAAACCATGTAGCCACTGTTACTAGTTTCTCGTTCCAGAACTGCAGCAATAAAGCACAAAAATATTTCAATAACTCCTAAGTTCTTTTTTAAATGCCAGCATCTGAGTTGAGCAGTTGAGTTCAATGAAATTAACATCTTAGGAAATTTTTTTAAGGCTTCTTTTATGGCAAGACAAGAGAAGGTTTCCATAAAAGGAGGAAGGTACAGTATATAACAGCTAACAGTCACTCAACACTACTCATTAAATAACCTATCCACATACAAAAATATAAACTTCTAAACAGCATTTAAGAGATATAGAATGCAATAGTCCATTAATTCTCTCCCCTGCATGGGCACAGTTCATTTGTGAAGTAGATGGCTTTTTATGTGAGAAATGCAAAACATTTTTAAGAATTTGTTTGCAATTATAAGCAATTAGTTGATAAGGCATTAATTATCTAGTTTCTGATTTACTTTTTGTCTGAATGACCACATCAGTTTAGTTCATGACTGCCTTAAAATCTTACTAAAGATTCAAAACATTTCCTTTTAATGTATAGAGATTTTGCTTTTGAGTCTTATTTACCATCTGCTGCAGCAAGACCAGAAAAGTCAGAACACAGAGAAAATAGAAAGGGAAGTATTGTTTCAATATTACCACAAAATTACCCAACCCAAACTCTGTTCCACAGTCAACTTTGAATTAGTGAACACTAGTGTCAGAAAATGCTTTAAAAATCTTATAAATACTTTTACTGTTGTTTATAACTTTATTAGCTAGCTTAGACACAACGGCTTAGAGTCTGAGATATGCTCTGAGGATGAATATAATGTTTGGAGGGGGAGAACAGGCTAATAAGGAGCTTTATTTAAAGGGCAGAATTTATATGTCAAACCCATTTAGTAACTGATCACTTAAAATATACGCTCTTAAATAAACTGTTAGAATGCCTCTCAACCCTTCTGTCTAGAATGACTTTTAGTAAAATATAGAAACATAAAACAAAACTACTGAAGCAATTCTATTCAACAAAAAATTCTGGAATGGCACAGGCTCTAAAGGGCAATCAAACCAAAGCAGAAAAACTCCTGATATAGTCATGGTAATTTTGATTTGGTTTGGGAGTAAATGTGTAATTCTGGATAATTTTAAACTTCGTAAGGCAGCAAATAAGCTTTCTCTGTTCCATTAATTTAGAAAGAAACTAAAAAAACCAACCCACAAACCCAAACAAGAGCTAAATAAGAATCCTGTTGTTCATAAAGGAGATTTACCAAATAAATAATTATTGTTTCCCATTTTCCAACTTTAGAAACTAGAATTTATATATGTTCTGTGTATCTCCCTTGCTTCTCTTCAGCACTTCAAAGGGACATGGCAGATGCAGTTGATCTCTCTTCCAACCATCTGCATCCACGACCATGTGTACTTCTGGAAGAGAACAGAAATGTTTCCCTGTCATGGAACATGATCACAGAATCATAGAATGAGCTAGGCTGGAAAATTCCTTTAAGATCATCAAGTCCAACTTTTACCTCTGGACTGCCAAGACCACCCCTAAACCATGTCACAAAGGGCCTCATCTACACATTTTCTGAGCACTTTCAGGAATGGTGATTCCACCACTTCCCTGGGCAGCCTGTTCCAATGCCTGATCATCCTCTCTATGCAGTAATTTTTCCTAATATCCAATCTAAACTTCCCATGGCACAGCTTGAGGCCATTACCTCTTGGCCTAGTGCTTGTTACTTGGGAAAAGAGGAGAAGAGATGGACCTCCACCTCACTACAACCTCCTTTCAGGCAGCTGCAGAGAGTGATAAGGTCTTTCCTGAGCCTTGTCCTCTCCAGACTGAACAGCCCCAGTTCCCTCAGCTGTTCCTCACAGGACTTGTGCTCCAGATCCTTCACCACCTTTGTTGTCCTTTTCTGGACCCTCTCCAGCACCTCAATGTCTCTCTTGTAGTGAGGGGCCCAAAACTGGACACAGTATTTGAGGTGCAGCCTCGCTAGTGCCGAGTACAGAGGGATGATTGCTTCACTTTTGAATTTTCAAAATGGGTAGTGGGTCAAACTATTTTTTTTGTCCCCTAGTAACATTAGCATTTGGATACTAATATTCCTGTATCTTTTATGATACCAGTGCAAGACTTTAGATGTTTGGATTTCGTGGGTTTTTTCTTCTAGGGATATGAAGCAGTTGCTCAGAAGTTTGCATCTATAAGGAGAGTACGAGGTGATAACTACTGTGCTTTCAGAGCAACTCTTTTCCAGGCACTAAGCCAAGCTACACAGTTACCAAGCTGGCTGCAGAGTGAGGATTTTACTATGGTACGTGTCAAGCTCTGATCTCTGACAGTAAAGGAATGTTGGGTCTGACATGTTTGATAATTTGTGATCTCATTTCTCTGTTATGCTGTATATGCTTACTTCATAATATCCCTTAAATTGCAAAGAAGTAATGTTAAATTTTGTTTACAGTGATTTTTCCAACTTGGAATTGAGTCCAGGTCCAGTTCATAGTGCATAAATGTAATCGTAGTACTGACTGTAATGTAACTTGTCTTCATCTTGCCTTGTTCTTCTTACTGCATGTAATGTGGCAGTAAGATATTTTCCACAATACAGCTGGCAATAACAAAAGTATAGACAACTTATTCCAAGCACATTTGAAAAAACAACTGGTTTTCAAATTTACTGCATGTGTTCTTGGGTGCCATATATGGTTTCTCTAGGAAGTAGATTAACAAATTGGATGTTGTAGGCTTTCCAGAATCTGTGTATTACCTGTTTCTTAAATGTTACTTAAAATAAGTGGAAGAACAACTCCAGCCTGATATGAGGAACAGATCTTATGGAGCATTGATGGATAAGCAAAGTGAGGTGTCTTCCTAAAAGCAGAAGAATATTCCAGAAATTGTCTTGTGGCAACAAAATCTATTTGATGATAGTGGTGAACATGGAAACATATAAGAAGCTTCCTATACAAAAGTGGCCCCTTCAGGGGAGTAAGGTTCCAGTTGTCCAGGTTGCTGCTGGAAGTGTAAATGGTGAATGTCTGATGCAGACTCTGTGTAGGCTAGCGGTGCAGGGTTAATAAATGAGGATAAACTGTGCATGCAACTGCCAAGATGTCCTTCAAGAGAAGTGTAAAAACTTAATTGAGCAGGTGTAGCATGTGAGCATAAAACAGGCAGTTCAAAGGCTAAAATATGATCTGTCAATCAACTAATGCCCAGGTTGTTTTCTTCTTTATAATAAAACCTGTCCCATAGTGTTTTAATTATGTTCCCTGAAAAGAAAACACAGTTTGAATGTTCTGGACAAAGCAGTTTACACTCCACTGAGAGTTCTGGATTATCTGGTGGATATCATCACATCTTTAACCTTTTCTTGGTTTAGGGACACTTTTAAACATGGTCAGTGTCATCTGCTGCTAGAGTTTTGTTTTAATTAAAAGTAAAGCAATAGACCAGTATTTGGCTGTTATCCAGAAAGTATTATGTAGAGCCAGCTGTGTTAAATTATGGCCGTCTTACTGTGACGTGTTTGGAAGAACAGATGCCTTAGGGATATTTTTAAGGTGCAAAATGTTAAAATAAATAAAATCAATAAAAACGTGCAAATTGGTGGCTTTTCCTTTCAAGACGTTTGACTTAAGCTGCCTTCTCGTCTCTCAACTTCCAGCTTCCTGAAAATCTGCTGAGCAAGTATGACTGGATCAAGCAATGGCACCTAAAACAGAAACTGAGCAGGAGGATGGGAGATATAAGTGATGAAATTAAAGACTATTTAATACTTCTAAGGAAAAAGGTTGGGAATTTCTTTGTTTATTCTTGGTCACTTGTAAATAAGAAAAATTACCAAGATTTTTGAATGTGGTGAATTTAGCATAATAGAACTTTCACTAATGAAAGTCACTTCATGTATACTGCAAAAAAAGAAAAAAGATATTTTTTTACTTCCTCAAGGAAAGAATATGTAGATCTGTGTGAGTTTTCTGGTCTTTCACTGCTTGCATTAGGCTGCTGCTGGAATCTGTAAGCAGCTCTGCATAAAGCTTTTGGTTAGACAGGTTTCAATGAAGACAAATGTAATAGAATAACATTTTTGCCTCAGTTTCTTGTATTTATTTGAAGGAAGGATGTATACTATGGGTAATGCTGTTGCTGCCTTGAACAGACATTGTGAAGAAAAACAACAGAATAATGTTGAAGTAGTTTCAAAGGAGTAGGTTTTGTTCCATCCTCATATGTTTTTGTTCTAAGGTAATGGAAAATGATTGTGCCCTTTCAGTGTTCATACTGTATTACCTAGCCACATCTTTCAACCCCTTTAAACTCTGGAACCTATGTAAAAACTCTTCAGTTGTTCCTGTCTTAATATGTATGCATATTCTCTTTTGTTAAAGGCTTTTAAGAATATTTAAAGGCAGTTTGGGGGCTGCTATGAAACACTACATTCTGAGTAAATGGAATGTAAAGAATATGATGGATGTAGGATTTATGATACAGGAAGTAAAAAAGGTTATTACCTTATTGATTATTGTCCCATTACAGTATTGGTTTTGCCACCTTGCAACAATTTCCAGCATCCTCTTCTTTTGCTTTGCTTAGGCTGATTTTGCTTGAATTAATCTTTATCTCAACTTGACCATGATAAGACTACAACTGTGGCAGTATTATTGGTGGTATTTAAAAATACACAAAGTCTTTCATAAGTTAAATTCAGAATGCCTGCACTGAACATCTGACAATTCACAAGCAGCTTTTTGCAGCTCTTGCATAGTGATTGCTGTTGATAGATGTTGTGTGTTGGTTGTTTTTTTTTTATAGTGGAAGAATATAAGTGAAATCAAGGGTCCTATTGAGAAACAAGAAGCTTGTGATAAATTGTTTAAAAATGAAGAGGAGGAATACAGTCTTTATGAAGCACTGAAATTTTTGATGCTGAACACTGCCATTGAATTATACAATGATGATAAAAATGGAAGGAGAGTTCCTGTCTTCTCATGGTTACTGTTTGCACGGGATACATCTAGCAACCCTTGTCAGTTAATGCATAATCACTTAAATCATATCGGTCACAGTGGAGGCCTCGAACAAGTAAGAAGAAATTGCTCTTACACCATTGTTTTCCTGGTTTGGAGATTTTAGTTTCAAGTAGTTTAAGAAATTACCAAACTTTTGTTGGTCTGGCAGAACTTAATGGTGTACTGACTGGTCTTTTGTTGGAAAAACATAGTAGAACCACTATTTTGTAGTAACAGTACGTAAAGCCCTTCCTTTTAAACACTGATTTTTGTCTCACAAATGACACTTATCATACATCCAAAGGATGATACCTATTATATTAGTAGTAACATAGTCTCAATCATCAGCTTTTTAAAAAATATTATGATAAAAACTAATACTCAAATTATGAAGAGAAGGTGGTGTGTAGTACATGAACTTGGTGAATTCTGATAAATTAATCAGTTACTGCCTTATACATTGCAGAAATGGTAGGCATGTTACAAAAAAAGCCCCAAACCAAAATGTTAATGAGCTGAATAGCTGGAAAGCTATTAGAAACATCTGTTTTAAGTAATCTTATTGAGGGTGTTACAAGTGTGGTACTGAAGTTAAATTCACTACTTAATTGCAGACACTAGAAACGTGGAAGTATTATGTTTTGGTTCTGTTTACTGGCTTAAAAATCTGGTGACTGTAGTATAGATGACACAGGTTGCTGTTACTGTTAAATAAGTAACCTGTTCTTGGTTGACTTTTTTTGCTGCCACATTTAGTCAATAAGTAATATTGTCTGTGTGTTTGTGCTGACTAGATTTCTTTATTTCAGTGCTACTCTTTTTAAATTGTTACTCATAATGGGATACACTTGCCACTGTAGCAGACAAGATAGACTATTTTCCAGCTTATTTTTCTGAATTCCTTCTAATATCAACAGGCTTTACAAGGACTTTCCATCTGCTTTTTATTTGGCTAGAGAATTCAGAGTAGCCTATAAGAGGGAAAGAATCATTGCCTGAAACTTGTTCTTGTCTGGTTTAGTGAATTAACAGGATGAATAGTGATGTGAGAGAATGCCTTTCTGCCTGTTTGTGGCAGTAGGGAAGTGGGATTCTCTGTGATAAGAGAAGAATGTCTTTCTGCCTGTTTGTGGCAGTAGGGAAGCAGGATTCTCTGTGTAAAGTAGCTTTTCTTTAGGACTAATATTCTACTATGCCACCAGGTCTGAAGAGCTTCATATTAAAGGTATGATGTCTTACGATCAAGATATTGAACTAGAGCTACACGCTTACTTCATTTTTTTTCCTTAGAAAAAATAGATCTGATGGGTATAATTTATTATTTCTACGAGAAAAATCTTGTAAAGAATATGTGCAATTTTACACATTGTATTTCTGCTTTTTTCTAATGTAGGTGGAAATGTTTCTCCTTGCTTATGCTCTGCAGTATACCATCCAAGTGTATCGGCTGTATAAATATAGTACTGATGAATTCATCACACTTTATCCCAATGACCCAGAGGAGGACTGGCCTGTGGTGACTCTCATAACTGAAGATGATAGACATTATAATATTCCTGTCAGAATGTGCCAAGAGACTATGTTATAAACACGTGATTTTTTGCAGATGCTGCTTGTTGAGTTTTCCAGTCCCAT